>JAJQKJ010001803.1:0-48559 GCA_029574335.1 Rana kukunoris
AATAAACCTTATCACAATCATTAAAAAAAATAAATAAAAAACTCTTCCATTATTACAGAGGTAAGTGCAGTGGAGATCAGGGGCATTAGTTCACCTTTTAATTTTCATTAAGTACAGAGGGTAATTACAGTATGTGCAGGGAGGGAGTGCAGAATTTACAACAGTATATACAAGAGTGTGGCGCGTATGTTGGTATGTGTAGGAAAGGAGTGCAAAGTGTAAGACATTATGTACAGGAAATTAGTGCAAAAGGTAGGTATTACTTGCAGGAAAGGAGTGAAGAGGGTGTAACAGTGACCAGTATATGCAGTAGAGGAGTGTGGAGGGTATGATGGGAGCACTATGTACAGGAGAGGAGTGCGAGGGTATGATGGGGGGCAGTATGAACAGGAGAGGAGTGTGGAGGGTATGACAGTGGGCAGTATGTACAGGAGAGGAGTGTGGAGGGTATGGACAGTGGGCACTATGTACAGGAGAGGAGTGTGGGAGGGTATGACAGTCGGCACTATGTACAGGAGAGGAGTGTGGAGGGTATGACAGTGGGCACAATGTATAGGAGTGGAAGGATGTTTAGGGACTGCGTCGTGGTTAAGCGGGTCATACATGAATTGAAATTACACCAATTATGCAGAGACCAGCCATAGTCGATCTATGTATGGGCTAGCTGGTTTTACACAAGTCAATCTATTAATTGACTTGAGTACAACCAGCCTGTTTTTCCAAAAACAATCAGTGCTGCCAGCTATAGATAGCAACGTCATTGTACTCACTGGCAGAACACAACAACACTACAGGAGTGATTCCCCATCCACAGGTCAGCAGGTGAGAGGTGTGTGTGGGGACAGGCTGGGGAGAGATACCAGTCAGTGGCTGGGTAGGCACTGGCTAGTATCAGAGCCAGATACACACAGGTTACATACGTCACGATCGTTAGAGCGAGAGCAATAATTCTAGCACTAGATCTCCTCTGTAGCTCTAAACATGTAACCTAAAAAAAATTTAAAGCATCGCTTAGGATACCAAAAAAAATCGTGCTAACTTTAGTGTTTTTTTTTAATGAATGAAAACAGTTTATTTCCAAAAAAAAAAACACGTTTGAAAAATTGCTGCGCAAAATACAGTACCGTGCTAGAGCTGCACAATTAATCGTTAAAAAATTGTGATGTCGATTCAACCCCCCTGACATCTCCAATGCAGAGTTTGCTGATTCTTTCATATAACAAGCGGAGAGACTTTCAGCTGTCAAAAGAAAATATCCGGGCAGTCTGCCAAGTTCTTATCAGGAAACATTGTAACTAACACTTTCTTCATAGATCAAAGGGATAAACTTCTGTGTGTAAAGAAAATATCCGGGCAGTCTGCCAAGTTTGTAAACAACATGAAACATTGTAACCAACTTCCTTTTTAGATCAAACTTCTGTGTGTAAATGCAAGAAATGTAACCACTTAAAGTCCAACACTTGTTAAAAAGCAATATTTTTTGCTAGAAAATTACTTGGAACCACCAAACATTATATATATATATATATATATATTAGCAGAGACAAAAATGGGAATTGCTGCAATATTTTATGTCACGCTGCATTTGCCCACGTCATTGAATAATAAAAACAAAACAGTAAAGTTAGTCCATTTTTTTTTTTTTTCATTTTAATGTGAAAGATGATGTTATGCCGCACGAATCGTGAGAGAATCGTCATCTATCATCTAAGCAAAAAAATTGCAGTTGTCGTTTTAGCCAGAATCGTGCAGCTCTATGCCGTGCAACATAAAAAGTTGCAAAGACCACCATAGAGTAATTTTCTAGCAAAAAATTTATGATGATTTTTTTTTTCTCAGTCTGCTGCAGTGTGTCAGCTTGTATTTATAATGGCCGCTCTGTATGTAGCTTCTGACAGGCTGTGCAAGCAGGCCCGTATCTCCAGAACCATAAATGATAGCCATCCCATATTTTGACCAGTTGTGGGGTAGGTCTTCAACTGACTACCCCCCAAATGTGGGGTTTCTGTGACCTCGGGTCATCGAGCTACAACCCCCGCTCCATCAGCCCCTCTGTTAATCCGGCCCTGTATGGAGGGGGGGGGGGGGCAGGACTGTATGTATGGCTGTGGATGGTATATGGAGGGGGGGGCAGGACTGTATGTATGGCTGTGGATGGTATATGCAGGGGGGGCAGGACTGTATGTATGGCTGTGGATGGTATGAAGGGGGGGCAGAACTGTATATACGGCTGTGGATGGTAATGGTATATGCAGGGGGGGGCAGAACTGTATGTTTAGTGTATGGTGGGGGTAGTGTATGGTCCGCCCATCCACCCACCTCCATGTGTATTCTGTAGCCAGTCAGAGAAGAGCTGAGCACTTTGTGGTCCCATGTGTCCTCTTCCACTCTGCAGCACACAATGCAGACGGAGGCGCGCCGGAGGGAGGGAGGGGGAGGGGGCTAGCACAGTGAGAAGTTGCACACATGTTTACAGCCCGGCCGGGGGGCTAACAGAGAGCACTGCTGCGGGCGGCACACCTTCTACTAACACTCAGGCAAGCTAGTGGAGCCGGGGATGTGCAGCTCTATTGCGGCCGGGCCAGGATGGACAGCTAAAAAAAAAAAAATTTTTAAATGTGCCCGGGTTTCAGGAGGCTTCAAAACCGGGCACATGTGTCCAAAACCCGGACTGTCCGGGTCAAAACCGGACAGGTGGCAACCCTACTTCTAGCCTCACTGGACACACACTGCCCCCCCCCCCTCACTACACACAGAATCAGGCAACCTTGGCAAACAGGTAGTATGTAACTGAACTTGTGTCGGGACTCTCAGTGTGGTGAGCTCATGTGTGGAGTCGCCCGTGGTTTGGTCCCAGCACCCCAGCACCCAGACTACATCAATGTTCCTTCTAGATGTAAGTGTTGGATATTTATTGATATTTTAATTAAATGCAGTTCACTCAGCGGTGCTTTCTGTTTGTCAGGGGGATGTCTACTCCAGGCATCCAATATTAGGCAACAGGTCAATGGGCTGCACTAAAGTCAATAGGCACCAGGATAGTGACAAAATATACGTTTAATAAAAGGTTAAGCACACGTGAAACAATCGTGTAAAACCCCCAGACAAGCAAGCATAACACAGCAAACATCAAACCAATAATAAACAAATATATACCAGGTCAAGCAGGGATGTGAGGAACAAGGGGAAGCAGAGTCCAGGACAGGGCAGGGATCAAATCAGGAGAGTCCAGCACAAGGCAGAGATCAAATCAGGGACAGGTTGGCTCCAGCTAGCAGATCAGGCAGGTAACAGGCTGACAAGGAAAATACTGAAGCCTGGATTGTAGTGCAGGGCAGGCTTATATACACCTGTAGCAGTTCATCCCAATTAGAGAGGAGTCCATTCCATGGGGAGACACCCGCTGGCGGACACCAGAACTGCACCCCTGTTGCTGGGAGAGACAGTGCCACCAGCAGGTGACCAAAGCCATGACATGGATCATGACACTGTTCTTGTCTTTTTCTCTGTTTATGGTTTGAGCTGACTTCGCTCTTGGAGAGAGCAGCCCTGAGCTTCTGCAATCACCTTCACACCTGATATATACTGACGGCCAAGTTCCTTGGACTCACTTCTGATGGACTCATTTTAAGACTTTTCCTCTATGGTATATTTTTAATGCACAATAATGGACCCTCACCTGATGGCTTAATATTATGGTCATATAGATTTATTTCTTAATCGATTTATCTAGACACCAGAGCGCTGTAATCCTGTATAAATTTTATCTTAGAAAACAGGGTGGTTACTTAGACTGGGAGAAATTATATGACAAAGTCCCCAGTTCAACTAATAACAGTGCAATATAAAGTTGATGACCAATGGTGATTGTTCATGAGCTGACAGCCTCAATTCCCATCTGTTAATTCCAATCTGTGATCCCCCCACCTGGGTCCCCACTCAACAGATAGTAGTCCCCTCAGAGGGTGTGTTGAGCCTTGCAGGGTCAAAGGAGGAACGCTTACCCACTGTTGCCAGGCGGGGTTCTCACCGGGTCTTGGGGGCCTCGTCCGCTGGTGTTAAAAGGTCACCGTATGTAATGGGAAAAAGAAGAGGAGTCCTCATAGGGTAGTAATCCAAGTAGTCTAGATATGTTTATTATAGAAAAAACGTTGGCAATATCCAGCAAAAGAAAATTAAAATCAGAATTTAAAATAAACTTTAAAAACAATCTTGCTAGCAGGCAAGAAAACCGAGAAAGGTTGTGAGGTCAAAAAAACGTCAGGCAGGTCCTGGGTAATTCTTCAATATGGAGCGTGGAGCGTGTTTGCGTTCCACCGCTGACTGCTCCTTACCCAGAACTGACGCTGGCGTAGTGCGTGTGACATAATTACGGCTGGGTCAACTGACGCGTTTCGTCGTATGGACGTTGGCAAAGGCGGTATCAGCCTGACACGTCACACTAAAATGTATATCCTAAACGGCAGCCGAGTCCCTCCTTAAAGGGGAGTGTGCAAAACTCCCTGCGCCAATCAAATCATTAGGGGGAATGTTTGTGTATGCAATGTCCTTGTGCTTCCAAGGGGATACGATGAATCCACCTTGTAATGGCAGCCCTCAAATCAGGGAATCGTATCGTATGTCACCTGAGAAAAAATATAGGTAAAATTGTGCACAAATAAAGGATGGAAAATAGGATAAATATATAAAGGGATTATTTTATAGATTGTTATATATAAACAAAAAGAATATATATATGGAAGATATATATATGTAGAGCCCAATAGTGGTTAATTATGACCTGGAGAGGGAGGATTTATAAGGGATATCAGGGACTCGGATGCCGGTTAGTCATATCTTATATATAAGCTACCAACATTACCTAGATATTCATATCCCTGGAGTAATGGAAGTGGTATCCTGTGTGACAGGAAGTTAGGTAAATCTGTGTGTGTTGTCACAGACGGGAGATATATTTCTGCCTTGTTTAGACAATACACCAATTACTATTAGGAGTCGGCTGCAGAGATGGCCAGAGAGGTTTGGGGCGTTAGAAGCCTTCAGCTGTTCAGAATTAAGCAATTAAAGCCCCTAAAAAGACAGCCTAAGGATAACGACTGATTGCTGCATCCTGATGCTGTGTGAGTGAAGGAGCAGTCACAACCAGTACTGAAGAGGTGAGGTGCTGATGGATATTTCTGTGTGAGAAATATCAAAGAGACTTTTTGTTTTCTGCTGTAGGACCAGCAGTGTCTGCCCAGCAGTAGGCTGTGCCAAACTCCATAGGTAGGTTCCTGTGTTGGGATGGTAGACGCCCCAAGTGGCAAGGGTTTATTTTATGTTTTGTTTATGCTGTTTTGATGCTTGCACGTGTATCCAGCAATATGGAAAAATAAACCATATAATTTGTTTTCAATCATCCTTAACTGCCTTTTTTGTACAGTTCAGTGTGTAGTGAACCCATCCAGGGGGTCACACACACCCGCTACCGAGCGAATCCCTCACACATGGTGGAGAATGCGGGCAGTTAAAGTAAACCCAAAATGGAGATGCTAAAACAGATGGTTATAGCAAATGCAAAACACCAGCAGACCATTGCAAGTTTTGAAGCTCAGCAACAGGCTTACCAGCGGAGCATTGCAGCTCAACTACAGGCTCACAGAGAGAGCATGGCAGGTTGGAAACAGAGACACCAGCAGCAAATGGAGGCCATCATCGTAAAACAATTTGAGAGAAAAGAGGAAAAGGATAGCAAGCCCTCTCTGATTGAGAATCCAGAGGACCATAATGCTATGGAGGTTACCACGTCTGTTGTTGAGACGGAATCATCACCGGAGTGTAGTACTTCACCAGAGGAACAAGAAGTGGAGTCAGAGGAGTGTGCCCTGGCCCTGAAACTCCCGAAGTGAAGGAGCCGCCATTAGTAGTAGAAGAGTCTGTAGAGCCTGTTAAATCCAATGTTGTGAATGGCGTTCCAGGGGTCAAACCAGACGAAATAAAACCAGAAGAGAAAGACCCTCATGTACAAGAAGATGCTGAGGAGGTCCCGGCTGTCCCCGCAGTAGCAGCTCCTGTGAAGCTGAATCGACGGTCTGACAGTTCTGCTAAATACAGTAGAGAACCTTTAGCAAATACTTTGAAGAAACTTGATGATCCAGCTACCAAAGCTGTTACCTTGGAACTGGAACCCAACAAGTTTACAGGCAAGCTTTTGGATTGCTCCAGATCTTTTTGCAAAGCCAAATTGCTGCATTACCATATGAAGTATTTCCCTGGCGTTGACAAGTCACAGCAGGATCAGAGTCCTGTTACGAGGCATATGCAGACAAGAGCTCTTTAGCTCACAAAAAGGCCAGTCAGCAAAGCTCAAAGAGAAGACGCACCACAAACAGTTCAAATTCCCACCGACCGTCCATAGAAGAAAAAAGCAAGGAGAACTTAATCCAGAAGTCTCATCGCAAGCCAGACAAGCTGTCTGAAAGTGTTAAAGAAAAGTTCAAAGATTTCTTGAGTCTGAAGTCAAAGAAAAAGAAGAAGAAAAAGAAAGCAAGGTCAGAGCTGTCTGGTAGTGAAGAGAACATAGAGGTTTCTAAGGAGCTCTCACCAAAAAAAATTACAACCTTCAAAGCTCAACAGTGATTATAAGGGCCCGTGTTCCGGTAAAAGCAGCGATCATGGATGCCGTCCATATACAAGAAAGTGATGAGGAGACGCTCAGCGATTCTTGCACAGAAAGCTTAACTTGGAGTTATGAGGATTACAATGAAGAGATCGTTGTCATGCATGCTAATGGTTTTCTAAATCTTGGCCGCAACAGGAGCAAGTACAGCCCTGCCAAGCAAAGACTTGTGATGGACAATATGGATAAGAATGCTATGGATGCAAATATGAACGAACTGTTAGATCTCTGCTCAGGAAAGTTTCATCAATCACAGTCCAACACCAGCCAGCCTGATGCAAATGACTCCAAGATAGGGGTTATGGATGAGTTGCTGGGACTCTGCTCTGGAAAATTTGTCTGTCAAGATGATGGTTCAAATCAAGAATCTTTTAGTTGTACAAAGGCTCATGCTGAAAATGAGAAAAGTGACCTAATGTCTGAAGCAGTTGCTCTCTGTTCCGGTTCTTTCACCAACAGAGAAAATTAAGAAAATGAGGCCGGGCTTGAGGATTTCCATCTTCTACCATGTGATGATTCTGACAGCGAAGAGCTTGCAGAAATTGAAAGTGGTGCAGAAGATGAAGAGGAGGAGGATGATGCCCTGTAGGATGAGGCGTCTGCTGGCTGGCGGGAAGCGATTCCGAAAAGTGCTCCTACCCCCTGGGTTATGTGAAGAGACAAGCGCTGTACGCCTGCACTACCTGCACCCGGATAAAGAGGAGCCTGCTGGGATATGTCTGGCCTGTGCATACAAGTGTCATGAAGGCCACGACCTGTTTGAGCTCTACACCAAGAGGAACTTTTGCTGCGATTGTGGAAATTCCAAATGCCAAATTTAAACAGCTGGAGTGCAAGTTATATCGGGATAATGAGAAGAAAAACCTGGCTAATAATTACAAATGACAATTTCTTTGGCATGTACTGCACATGCAAGAGACCGTACCCCGATCCTGAGGATGAGACTCCAGATGATATGATCCAGTGTGTGGTGTGTGAGGACTGGTTTCATGGTCGGCACCTAGGGACAGTTCCATCTGAGCACGCTGAGTTTCATGAGATGGTGTGCCAGGGCTGTATGGATCACTGTTCATTTTTTTGGGCCTACTCTGCCAAGTTAGGAGTTCCTGGTGTCACCAAGATTACCAAAGAAGAAACGGAACATGAAGATGTTAAAGTTGATGATTGTCCTACGGAAACAGCCAACACTCAGAATGGACTAACAATAAATAATGAAGAATGTGTGGAAGATAACGACGATGAGGAGGAGGCAATTCTTAGAAAGCTGAATCTGAAGGACTTTATGGAAAATGAAGCTGAACGTTCTGGAAGTGATGTTGAAAGTGAAATCCCTGACCGCTTCAGGGCAAATGAAGTGGCTGAAGTGCAGGAAGTAGGGGTTTGCACATCTTCAGTTCTCAGTCAGTTGCTTGATGGAAATAAAAATGAAAAACTTAATTCTGACACTGCACTAAATGATGTAGGAAAAGTGTGTCCAATATCCACTGAGCCTTGTGAATGTAGTAAGGCAGGTGATATTCATGACTTTCCCATAATTGATGATCAGCAGAGCAGTATCATTGAGGAATCTGAATTGCAAGAAATATGCACCCAGACTGAAGCTATTTTTGCCTCTGTGAATTATTTGCATGTTGAAGAGCAGTGTGTTAATTTTTATGTTAATGAAATCGGAGTTGAATATAACGGTAATGTCACATCCTGTGAAACCCAGTCTTTAGAAAGTGTTCTGTCAGAGCAAGTTTCACAGCATAATACTTTGGACTTGACTACCAAGATTCCTCGGGAAGTAAAATCTATTTTTCAAAGTGTAGAATCTGTAATGGCAGGTGAGCCCTCTGAACGTTGTGAAACCTCCATCACTGAAGTGAGAGGCTAAATGTACTAATTTATTGGATGCTTTTTCCAAATGTCTTGAAAGGAATGAAGAATATGAGAATTTGTGTCCAATAGTCGATGGTTTCAAAGAAACAAATACTAAAACATTTTTGGGAGACTATGAGGCAAAGATAGTTGAACAACTAGCCATAAACATAAGTTCAAAAGTGATTGTAGCTGCTAGACAAGAAAGGTTGTCTAGCTCAGTTAATGATGTGTCCGATAGCAGTTGTCAAGTTCTTGGTGAGAATAGGGATGTGCGAACAAGTGATGCACAGAATAAGCAGTTGGTTCAAGAAAGTGACGAGGATTCAGTTCCTGAAAACCTTACATTGGGTTTGATAGATTTTCACCATACTTGTGAGTCTGAACTATCACAAAGTAAGAAACGTGGAAATACAGATTTGACAAGTAATGATTTCCGTCTAGAGCACCAAAGGGAAGAAAAACTGCCTAGTACATCGGTTTATCAGAGGTCATATGCGTCAGACTTTAGTCCATTTCATAGAAGAAGAGATTTTTTTGAGTGTCCCCATGCCTTGGAGGATTGCAGTCTTATGCCGCGTACACACGATCACTTTTTGTGATGTAAAAAACGTTGTTTTATCTCACGAAACAAAACAACGTTTTTCAAACTTCATTTTAAAAAACGACTTTGCCTACACACCATCGTTTTCTGAAAATGCTCTTGCAAAGACACTTTCGACGGCACTCTGTTCCATTGAAGCTCCCGTCTCATAACTTGCTTCTGAGCATGCATGGGTTTAAAAATGTTGTTTTAAACGTCGTTTTGCCCATACATGATCATTTTTTGTGAAACAAAAGACGACATTCTGAAAAACGACATAAAAAATTCAAGCATTTTCGAATTTTTTTTTGGTCGTTTTTTTTTAAGACATAAAACGACGTTTTGCCCACACACGATCATTTTAAATGACATTTTTTAAAACGTCGTTTTATTTCATCACAAAAAACGACCGTGTGTACGCGCCATTAGTGTGTTTACATCTGAAGAAGGCATCCACAGGGATGATCCATTGCAGAGCACAGTGTTATCAGCTCTTGGTATTGGTTATGACTCGCTGAGTTCTTCAGGGATTGAGCTATCGAGGGAAACCTTTGTGTCAGTTGAAAAACCAATTAAGGTTTTGCATGGTTTACAACTGAAAATGAGTATATTACAGAGCAAGGAACACCCTCTTATGTACCTCAGCCGAAATTTGAAGACCAATAGGAGAATAAATAGGTGGTTCCTGGCCCTTCAGGAATTTAGTTTTGTCGTAACGTATCGCCCCGGTGTTAAAATGGGGAATGCAGATGGTTTGTCCCGAGTGCATGCGTGCCTGACAACCTGTGTCCCAACCCTAGGGTTGAAACGAGAGGGGGGGTATGTGACAGGAAGTCAGGTAAATCTGTGTGTGTTGTCACAGATGGGAGATATATTTCTGCCTTGTTTAGACAATACACCAATTACTATTAGGCGTCGGCTGCAGAGATGGCCAGAGAGGTTTGGGGCTTTAGAAGCCTTCAATTCTGAATTAAGCAATTAAAGCCCCTATGAAGACAGCCTAAGGATAACGACTGATTGCTGCATCCTGATGCTGTGTGAGTGAAGGAGCAGTCACAACAAGTACTGAAGAGGTGAGGTGCTGATGGATATTTCTGTGTGAGAAATATCAAAGAGACTTTTTGTTTTCTGCTGTAGGACCAGCAGTGTCTGCCCCGCAGTAGGCTATGCCAGACTCCATAGGTAGGTTCCTGTGTTAGGAAGGTAGACGCCCCAAGTGGCAAGGGTTTATTTTATGTTTTGTTTATGCTGTTTTGATGCTTGCACGTGCATCCAGCAATATGGAAAAATTCAATCATCCTTAACTGCCTTTTTTGTACAGTTCAGCGTGTAGTGAACCATCCAGGGGGTCACACACACCCGCTACCGAGCGAATCCCTCACACTTGGTAAACCCTTCTAACATCTATCAAGGGTGTTTTGCATCTGTAGAAAGGGGTGTGGTTCTAAATTAGCTGCTCGCTCCATCAGAGCCAGGAAAAACTGGCAAAAAAGGAGAGAGAGCATCTCCGTGTGAACAGAAAATATGTGGTCCTCATTGATCCCTGGTAAAGGGTATGTGTAAGTGTGTGCCCTAGTTTGGCATACACTATATACAATATTAGCATGTCCTAAATCACAGAGGAGTGAATGATGATGGATTAAATTGGACAAGCCATTCATCCATTGATGTCAGGCCAGATAATGTGAAGTGGGGTTAGGTGGTATTCTTTGCTCAAATAGCAGTGGCAGTATAATTATCAGCCAAACCCAAAATTATTTGTTCCACCCATCCATTCACTTATTCATAGTTGAGCAAAGAATACCCCCTAACCCCACTTCAAATTAACTGGCCTGACATCAATGGACAGGGATGGACTGGCCATTGGGACTACAGGGAGTTTCCCCGGTGGGCCGATGGCTTAGTGGGCCAGCTTCAGTGGCAGTGGACCGCCGCCCCCCTCCGCTCCTCTGTCTCTCCCTTCCTGCAGCGCTCACCTCCTCTTCCCTCCCGCCAGCGCTCACCTGGGGGGGAACAAAGAAGCAGGGGGAGGACCAGAGGAGCAGGGGGGCGACAGAGGAGCATGGGGGGACCAGAAGAAGCATTGGGAAGGGCACAGACAGCTGACTCAACAGCTATGGCCTGGGAGTTTCTCACTTCTGCCTAATCTTGTCCCATTAGGGGGGGCACCAAACTGATTCTTTGCCCCGGGTGAAATAATGTCTAGCTTCCTTACTGGTACTGCCTATAAGAGTACCAGCCGTTCTACTCTAATAAAGTAGAACAGCTAGTGAAGGGGGGGCTGGTGGCCAGGGTGGGGGGGTTCGGGTGTTTTCCGGCCGCCATGGGAGAGACCTGTCAAAGTGGGCCAGTCGGGATGAAGTCCAGGGCCAAATTTGTGTCCCAGTCCAGCCCTGTCAATGGATGAATGGCTGGTCCAATTTAATCCATCACCATTCACTCCTCAGTGATTTAGGACAAACTTATATTGTAAGGAGCAGTCAGCGGTGGAACGCAAACACGCTACACGCTCCATTTTGAAGAATTACCCAGGACCTGCCTGACGTTTTTTTGACCTCACAACCTTTCTCGGTTTTCTTGCATGCTAGCAAGATTGTTTTTAAAGTTTATTTTAAATTCTGATTTTAATTTTCTTTTGCTGGATATTGCCAAAGTTTTTTCTATAATAAACATATCCAGACTACTTGGATTACTACCCTATGAGGACTCCTCTCTTCTTTTCCCATTACATACGGTGACTAGGGATGAGCTTCGAGTTCGAGTAGAACTCATGTTCGACTCCAACATTGCCTGTTTGCCGAACAGCGAACTATTTGGGGTGTTCGCGGCAAGTTCGTGTGAACTTTAGAACCCTGTTAAAGTCTATGGGACTCGAATGTTTGCTCATTTTAAAGGCTAATATGCAAGTTATTGTAATTAAAAGTGTTTGGGGACCCGGTTCCTGCCCCAGGGGACATGTATCATTGCAAAAAAAAGTTTTAAAAACTGCATTTTTTTTGGCAGCAGTGATTTTAATAATTCCTTTAAGTGAAACAATAAAAGTGAAATATTCCTTTAAATTTCGTACGTGGGGGGGTGTATAGTATGCCTTTAAAGTAGCACTTGTTTCCCATGCTTAGAACTGTCCCTGCACAAAGTGTCATTTCTGAAGGAAAAAAAGTAATTTAAAATCACTCGCGGCTATAATGAATTTTCGGCTCCCGGCAAAACAGAGAAAAGTCAATCAGAAAAAAAAATGTGTGGGGGTCCACGACATTTTTTTTTTAATTTGGGGTGGAGTTCCCCTTAAAATCCATACCAGACCTGAAGGTGAGTGATTTTAAATGACTTTTTTCCTTTAGAAATTACACTTTGTGCAGGGACAGTTCTAAGCACAGGAAACAAGCGCTACTTTACAGGCATACTATACACCCCCCTAGGTACGAAATTTAAAGGAATATTTCAATGTTATTGTTTCACTAAGCATTATTAAAATCACTGCTCCTGAAAAAACTGCAGTTTTTTAAATCTTTTTTTTTGCATTGATACATGTCCCCTGGGGCAGGTTTTAGGGCAATAACACTTTTAGGGCAATAACTTGCATATTAGCCTTTAAAATTAGTACTTTAGATTTCAAACGTTCGAGTCACATAGACTTTAACAGAGTTCTAAAGTTCACACGAACTTTTGGTCTGTTCGCAGGTTCTGGTGCGAACCGAACCCAGGGGTGTTCGGCTCATCCCTAACGGTGACCTTTTAACACCAGCGGATGAGGCCCCCAAGACCCGGTGAGAACCCCGCCTGGCAACAGTGGGTAAGCGATCCTCCTTTGACCCCGCAAGGCTCAACACCCCTCTGAGGGGGCTACTATCTGGTGAGTGGGGACACAGGTGGGGGGATCACAGATTGCCGACTGACCTTAAGAGATGGAAATTGAGGCTGTCAGCTCATGAACAACCACCATTGGTCATCAACTATATATTGCACTGTTATGAGTTGAACTGGGGACTTTGTCATATAATTTCTCCCAGTCTATGTAGACAACCCTGTTTTTTAAGATAGGCAAAGCAGAGTGACGCTTAATTGAACAGCCATCTCAGTGTTATTTACTGTCTCATTTTTGGTTTTTGGCTTTTTCACGTTTGAATTATATTTATTATTATTATTTTTTCACTTATGGACCATAGGAGTGTTCTATATTGAGGATTGCATTCTATTGTGCACTCTAACATTATCACAGTCACTTACCTGTCCCATTGGAGGATCGGGAAGGACACCTAGAGGATTGCTTAACACAAACATGCTACAAGTCTATCACTGATCATATATCTTATATGGTATAATTGAGCACGGAGCTAGTTTTATCCCACCTCCACACATGAGCTCACCACACTGAGAGTCCCGACACAAGTTCAGTCACATACTACCAGTTTGACCACAATGCTAATAAGGTCACAAATACCTCACCAAAGCAGCGCCACTACCCTGAATAATATTCTCAATTCCATAATTACCTTCCCTTATTTAGGGGGTTACACAGGGGGCAGCAGCTAAATTACCCAGTCCTAGTGCGGAATCCTTAGCCATCTACTATAAACTTGGTAAACAGATGACAATAGAAGTCTGAAAAAAACACAGCCATGCTCTTAAGCACCTGTGGCGTAAGACAAAGTCCCAGAAAGTATAAATTTGCCCTCCAAAAATACAATTCTAACCTCCTCACTGCCAAGCAGACCTATTTTTATCTCTCTCATTAACACCTCATAATCCTGTCCCTGTCAACTCTTTTTACCTTTAACTCTCTACTTCGTTTTGCACTGCTGCCACCCTCCAACTCACTCACTGCCCAGGAGATCGCCAATCACTTCAAACAGAAGATTGATACAATTTGTGAGGAGATTTCTACTGTTCAGATACCCTCCACACTTTCAACGACACCACTATAGATGAGGTTGCTAAACTACTTGATAACACCCATCTTACCACCTGCCCCCTGGATCCTTTTACTGCCAATATTATCATATCAATGAATGTTTAATGTATTAATGTTACTGATTAAATTATTGCTTGATACTAATGACATATTCTTATGTCCTGTACAGTCCCGATGAAACTAAAGACAAGTGCAAAGCCCTGATGAAGCCCAACTGTGTGAAACATGTTGGCTGACTGCACAACATAGCTTTTTGTTTCAATTCCTCCTATGTAAATCTATAAATATGTTTAACTGTTATTAATAAATGTATATTTTTCTAATAATCTATTGTCTTAGTGTGCTCACCTTCTAAACAGAACTGGAAAAATCATTATTTATTTGCTAGAAAATTACATAGAACACCAAAACATTATATATGCTTTTTTAGCAAAGACCCTAGAGAATACAATGGCGGTCGTTGCAACTTTTTATCGTGCATGGTATTTGCACAGCAATTTTTCTAACGCGTTTTTTTGGAAATAAAACAGTTTTGTGCTTTAAAAAATACAAACAGTAAAGTTAGCCCAATGTTTTTGCATAATATGAAAGATGAAGTTACGCCGAGTAAATAGATACCCAACATGTCACCCTTCAAAATTGCACACGCTTGTGGAATGGCGCCAAACTTCGCTACTTAAAAATCCCCATAGGCGACGCTTTAAATGTTTTTACTGGTTACATCTTTTTAGTTGGAGAGGAGGTCTAGGGCCAAAATTATTGCTCTCACTCTAACGTTCGCAGCGATACCTCACATGTGTGGTTTGAACACCGTTTTCATATGTGGGCGGGACTTATGTGTGCGGTCGCGTCTGTATACGAGCACACGGGTACAGGGGCGCTGTCATTTTTTTTATTATTATTGTTCATTTTACTTTATTTATTTTAGTTTGACATGTTTTTCCCCAAAAATAAATGTTTTGATTACTTTTATTCCTATTACAAGGAATGTAAACATCCCTTGTAATAGGAATATAGCATGACAGGTTCTATTTACAGTGAGATATGTGGTCAATAAGACCCCACATCTCACCTCTAGGCTGGGAAGCCTGAAAAAAACAAAAACGATCGCAAAGTATTGCGCAGGGAGTATGGCAAAGTATTGCGCAGGGAGTATGGCAGAGTATTGCGCCAGGGGTATTGCAGAGTATTGCGCCAGGGGTATTGCAGAGTATTGCGCCGGGGGTATTGCAGGGTATTGTGCGGGGGTTTTGCAGAGTATTGTGCGGGGGTATTGCAGAGTATTGTGCCTGGGGTATTGCAGAGTATTGTTCAGAGTACTGCAGAGTATTGCGCAGGGGGTACTGCAGAGTATTGCGCAGGGGGTACTGCAGAGTATTGCGCAGGGGGTACTGCAGAGTATTGCGCAGGGGGTACTGCAGAGTATTGGCCGGGGTATTGCAGAGTATTGCGCAGGGGTTATTGCAGAGTATTGCGCAGGGGTTATTGCAGAGTATTGCGCAGGGGGTATTGCAGAGTATTGCGCAGGGAGTATTGCAGAGTATTGCGCAGGGGGTATTGCAGAGGGGGTATTGCACAGGGAAGGAAGAGTATTGCAGGGGTTAATGCAGGGATGGATGGATCTGTGACTGCAATAGTCACAGATCCATCCCACAGCGCTGCTGCCATCCGCGCTCTCCTCTCACACTGTACCGATCGGTACAGAGAGAGGAGGGAGGAACCGGCGTCATCAAATGACGCCGGTTTGTTTACATGTGATCGCTTCGTCATTGGACGGAGCGATCACATGTTAAACGGCCGCTATCAGCGGCAAGTTACCGCGATCCGCCGGATGCGCGGGAGATCGACTCTGGGAGAACATTATATAACGTCCTCACAGAGTTAAGGGACCACCTTGCAGCCGTTATTTTACGGCCTGCGGTGGTTAAGTGGTTAAAAACGACATTGCCCACTCACCATCGTTTAAAAAAAATGATGAGCAAAGTGCGGTGACGTACAACGGCACTCTAAAGGGGAAGTTCTATTCGCCTTTGAGCTGCTTTAGCTGATTCCGTGTTAGTAAAAGACGATTCACGCTTTTATGTCTGTTACAGGATGATGAATGTGCTTACTCCATTATGAACGGTAGTTTTACCAGAACGAGCGCTCCCGTCTCATAACTTGCTTCTGAGCATGCGCGGGTTTAAAACATTGTTTTAGCCCACACACGATCATTTTTTTACAACCCGAAAAACTACATCGTTTAAAACGTTAAAAAATGCAGCATCTTCGAATTTTTTTTGTCGTTTTTCAGAACCTGAAAAATTATGTGAAGCCCACACACGATCATTTTAAATGCCGTTTTTTTTAAAAACAATGTTTTTTTCATGCCGAAAAATGATCGTGTGTACGCGGCATTAGTCCCACCTCCATAACTACCCTATAGGACACCTCTCCCATAAATCTTTGCTGCGGACTATAGGCCGTGTTCCTTTTTTGTCCTCTTCCGTAGGACCAAGTTGATGGTTCTCCTACCTAAAGATGACTCCCCTGCAATCAGGATTGGCCGAGGGAAGTTGTCCCTCCAATAAGCCTTTACTGTTAAGCAGGGTATGGAGCATATAAGCAGAGTAACACTGAAGAAGCTGGAAGCCTGGCCATTGGCAGGCAAGCGCACACAGGCCAGATTACCTAGCTATCAGCAGGTCACCATTATCTGCAAAGTCCAGTGTGTGTGGGTGGTCCTCTCGGTCTAGGCAATCGTATAGTGGAGTGGTGAGACAAACTACACTTTCTCATGGCAGCAGTGTTCGTTGTTATATATTGTTTGTCCCCTGTTCCTGTTTTCTTCTGGTGTCATTTACCTGGAGAATGGCGGCTGGTTCCTTCAGCGCTCTAGACCGTCCGGGTCCCGGCGTGCACTCTGCTCATGCACGAGCTGGAATGAAAAGGAGGCCTGTTCGCGCAAGCTTATCATTCCTGATGCTGATGTAACACAACGCCAATTTTAAATTCCTGGGGAAGCCAGCCGAGCCTCGGGAATATCTGTGGGCTTATGCGACGACTTCCCCAGGGCTCTGGATTGGTTTTCCCAGGTAAGGATCGGTTCAGAGAGGGGATGGATGTCCTCTTTCTGCAGCCTGACGTCATGGATACCTTACTGCCCACTAGTGGCATGCCCTCTCGCAGCAGGTATTCATTAAGGGGGGGGGGAGTGGGGTACAGGGCACCAGTCTTAAGCTTATTCTCTCTCTCTCTCTCTCTGCTCTCCTCTCTTTTCCACAGCCCTTCTAGGTCTAATGAACAGCATGGTTCCTGCAGAAGAGGTTCATCAAAATCACACTGCCGTCACTCCTCTGCCAGGTCCAGGCACCACAGGTCTCTGTTTGGTTCCAGACACCACATTAGAGACCCTCCTAACGCCCCCCTCTTCTCAACCCAGGAAAGGGACAGAAAAATCATGTTGGGGGTATAGGGCCCCAGTCTCTGGTGGCAAATCCTGTGATCCCCTGCCGGAGCCCCTATGCCCTCCAACAAAAGAAGGGCAAGTTCACGATACATGGGAATCTTCCCAGACAAGCCACCCATCCGTTCCTCCCTCGGACAGCAAGTGACACTGTTGGTGCTTTTTGCAGAAACACACTACAGTTCATTTACATGTTTTTCTATAGGACACGTTCACATCCATGATTTTTTTTCAGCTGCTGCGTTTTTGGAAAGGGCAAGGACGGTGCTATTTTTTTTTTGTTCGTTCAATATACTTCAATGGAAAAGCTGCAGAAAAGCATGTTATGTGTTTTTGCGGCAATTTGTGTTTTGTAATCTGCCCAAAAACAATTAAAAATTATAATTTTTTTTAAGGCTATTATCCGATTAATAGAAACAATATTCTGCCAACTAATCGATAGGGTTGTCCCGATACCACTTTTTTAGGACCGAGTACAAGTACCGATACTTTTTTTCATGTACTCGCCGATACCGATACTTTTTTTAAATGTGTCCCCAAATGCAGCCATGTCCCCCCACATATATCCAGCCATGTCCCCCCACATATATTGCAGCCATGTCCCCCCACATATTGCAGCCATGTCCCCCCACATATATCCAGCCATGTCCCCCCACATATATCCAGCCATGTCCCCCCACATATATTGCAGCCATGTCCCCCCACACATTGCAGCCATGTCCCCCCACATATATCCAGCCATGTCCCCCCACATATTGCAGCCATGTCCCCCCACATATATCCAGCCATGTCCCCCCACATATATTGCAGCCATGTCCCCCCATATATTGCAGCCATGTCCCCCATACCTAGTAGATGATGATGATGCCTCCGCTGCTGCCGCGTTAATCAGCGTGCATTACAGGCAGCTTTCGTTTGAATCCCCCTTTTTATCGGGATTGGACGGATCCGTGTATAGACACTCCCCCTTACTCGATTGGACAGATCCGTCCAATCCCGAGCAAGGGGGAGTGTCTATACACCGCGCGGCGGGGATTACAACTATTCAAACGAAAGCTGCTTGTAATGTTCCCCGCATGGGGATTAACGCGGCGGCAGCTTTGCGATGTGTGGCGGCGGCGGGGGGGGGGGAAGTATATTATTCAGGCATCGGGGGCATTTGCAGGAGTACATGTACTCCCACAAATACTCGGTATCGGTCCCGATACCGATATCGGGACAACCCTACTAATCGATTATTAAAATAATCGTTAGTTGCAGCCCTACTTCACAGGCATACTATAGACACCCAGCAGGTACGATATTTAAAGGAATTTTTCAAATTTTTTTTTCATTTTAGGCATCATTAAAATCACTACTCCTGAAAAAACGTCAGTTCTTAAAACTTTTTTTTTTGCATTGATACATGTTCCCTGGGGCAGGACTCGGGTCCCCAAACCCGTTTTACGACAATAACTTGCATATTAGCACTTTTGATTTTGAACGTTCAAGTCCCATAGACTTTAATGGGGTTCTAAAGTTTGTGTGAACGTCCGATCCGTTTGAAGGTTCTGGTGCAACTGAATAGGGGGGGGGGGGGGGGGGGGTGTTCGGCTCATCCCTACTCCTGAAATCACCTCTGTTATCTTATCAGTACATGTACACAGGGTCGTTTATAAGCAGTTGAGTTTAGACACATTTTTTGGAATGCAAATAAATAAATAAAAGTGGGTTCAGAAGCTGAGTTTAGAGGCATTTCAAGCGCTAAATGCAGCAAAACGCAGAAACTTGCATTTAGTTTACAGGCGTTTTTTTTTACTTTTGGCTATTTATGACAAAAAAAACACTTTTAAAAGCAGCAAAACGGACGTTTTAAACGCGAGTTACTATCTGTCAAGTTAAATTGTTCAGGAGAGATTGTAAAAACATCCGGGTACATGAAGCCTAACCCTTCACCTCCAGGCCCCTTCCCGTACCCCTCACCACCGGTGACCTTTTCATACCCCTAACCTCCTAGCCCTTTTTCGTTCCCCTCACCTCCACTCCCCTTCAACACCTACACTGTAACTGCACTCCTCACCTCTGGACCCCTTCCTGTAGTGCTCACCTCCGGGCCCCTTTCTGTACCCCTCAACACCTACACTGTAACTGCACTCCTCACCTCTGGACCCCTTCCTGTAGTGCTCACCTCCGGGCCCCTTTCTGTACCCCTCAACACCTACACTGTAACTGCACTCCTCACCTCTGGGACCCTTCCTGTACCCTCACCTCCGGGCCCCTTTCTGTACCCCTCAACACCTACACTGTAACTGCACTCCTCACCTCTGGACCCCTTCCTGTAGTGCTCACCTTTGGGCCCCTTTTTGTACCCCTCAACACCTACACTGTAACTGCACTCCTCACCTCTGGGCCCCTTCCTGTACCCCTCACCTCCGGGCCCCTTTTTGTACCCCTCAACACCTACACTGTAACTGCACTCCTCACCTCTGGGCCCCTTACTGTAGCCCTCACCTTTGGGCCCCTTTTTGTACCCCTCAACACCTACACTGTAACTGCACTCCTCTCCTCTGGGCCTCTTCCTGTACCCCTCACCTCTGGGCCCCTTTTTGTACCCCTCAACACCTACACTGTAACTGCACTCCTCACCTCTGGGCCCCTTCCTGTAGCCCTCACCTCCGGGCCCCTTTCTGTACCCCTCAACACCTACACTGTAACTGCACTCCTCACCTCTGGGCCCCTTCCTGTACCCTCACCTCCTGGCCCCTTTCTGTACCCCTCAACACCTACACTGTAACTGCACTCCTCACCTCTGGGCCCCTTCCTGTACCCCTCATCTCTGGGCCCATTTCCCCCCCCAAACCTACACTGTAACTGCACTCCTCACCTCTGGGCCCCTTCCTGTAGCCCTCACCTTTGGGCCCCTTCCTGTACCCCTCAACGCCTACACTGTAACTGCACTCCTCACCTCTGGGCCCCTTCCTGTACCCCTCATCTCTGGGCCCCTTCCCCCCTCCCCCAAAACCTACACTGTAACTGCACTCCTCACCTCTGGGCCCCTTCCTGTAGCCCTCACCTTTGGGCCCCTTCCTGTACCCCTCACCACCTACACTGTAACTGCACTCCTCACCTCTGGGCCCATTTTTGTAGCCCTCACCTCTGGGCCCCTTCCTGTAGCCCTCACCTTTGGGCCCCTTCCTGTACCCCTCAACACCTACACTGTAACTGCACTCCTCACCGCTGGGCCCCTTCCTGTACACCTCCCCTTGGGACTCTTTCCTTTACTCTTCATCTCTGGGCCCATTCCCCTCACCTCTGGTCCCTCCTGTGCTGCTTAATTCTGGGCCCCTCCTCTAGACCTCGGGCCTCTCCCTGGCCTGCACACCCCAGACGTTCTCTCAGTTTACACACACACTTCGCTACAGCAGACATCACACAGGTCAGGGCAACCCCAGGAGTCGGAGCCCCGTACAGGACATATATCCCCGCCAAGCACACTCTCTTCTATCCCCGCCAATTACACTTTCTTCTATCCCTTCTCTATCCCTCCATCGCGCCGCTCCGCGCCCCGCCCCTTTTACATACAGCATCGCACATTGTGACTTCTCACAACTACCAATAAAGTTGGATTGGACAGGAACTGATGTCATGCGTCGTGTCACCATGGCTCCTGTGGCCATCCAGGAAGTGTAGTGGAGACAGGAATCTCTGGGAACCGGAGAAGTGGGTGAGGGGCCGGGTGTCACCGGTATGTAGATCTGCATAGTGGTTTGTATAAGACTACACACTACAGGCTCATGTTATCTGCTGAGGAGGTACAGAGATGTCATGTCCTAGTGTAGGGATGAGAGATGATCGAAGGTGTCATGTCAGAGTGTAGGGATCAGAAGTGTCATGTCCTAGTGTGGGGATGAGGGATGATCAGAGGTGTCCTAGTGTGGGGATGAGAGATGATCAGAGGTGTCCTAGTGTAGGGATGAGGGATGATCAGAGGTGTCATGTCCTAGTGTAGGGATGAGGGATGATCGGAGGTGTCATGTCCAAGTGTAGGGATGAGGGATGATCGGAGGTGTCATGTCTGAGTGTAGGGATGAGGGATGATCGGAGGTGTCATGTCAGAGTGTAGGGATCAGAAGTGTCATGTCCTAGTGTGGGGATGAGAGATGCTCAGAGGTGTCCTAGTGTGGGGATGAGAGATGATCAGAGGTGTCCTAGTGTAGGGATGAGGGATGATCAGAGGTGTCATGTCCTAGTGTAGGGATGAGGGATGATCGGAGGTGTCATGTCCAAGTGTAGGGATGAGGGATGATCGGAGGTGTCATGTCTGAGTGTAGGGATGAGGGATGATCGGAGGTGTCATGTCCAAGTGTAGAGATGAGGGATGATTGGAGGTGTCATGTCCAAGTGTAGGGATGAGGGATGATCAGAGGTGTCATGTCCTAGTGTAGGGATGAGGGATGATCGGAGGTGTCATGTCCTAGTGTAGGGATGAGGGAGATGATCAGAGGTGTCATGTCCTAGTGTAGGGATGAGAGGGATGATCAGAGGTGTCATGTCCTAGTGTAGGGATGATCGGAGGTGTCATGTCTGAGTGTAGGGATGAGGGATGATCGGAGGTGTCATGTCCAAGTGTAGAGATGAGGGATGATCGGAGGTGTCATGTCAGAGTGGAGGGATGAGGGATGATCGGAGGTGTCATGTCTGAGTGTAGGGATGATCGGAGGTGTCATGTCAGAGTGGAGGGATGAGGGATGATCGGAGGTGTCATGTCTGAGTGTAGGGATGAGGGATGATCGGAGGTGTCATGTCTGAGTGTAGAGATGAGGGATGATCGGAGGTGTCATGTCCAAGTGTAGAGATGAGGGATGATCGGAGGTGTCATGTCAGAGTGGAGGGATGAGGGATGATCGGAGGTGTCATGTCAGAGATGAAGGATGATTAGAGGTGTCATGTCTGAGTGTAGGGATGAGGGATGATCGGAGGTGTCATGTCCAAGTGTAGAGATGAGGGATGATCGGAGGTGTCATGTCCAAGTGTAGGGATGAGGGATGATCAGAGGTGTCATGTCCTAGTGTAGGGATGAGGGATGATCAGAGGTGTCATGTCCTAGTGTAGGGATGAGGGATGATCAGAGGTGTCATGTCCTAGTGTAGGGATGGGAGGGATGATCAGAGGTGTCATGTCCTAGTGTAGGGATGGGAGGGATGATCGGAGGTGTCATGTCTGAGTGTAGGAATGAGGGATGATCGGAGGTGTCATGTCCAAGTGTAGAGATGAGGGATGATCGGAGGTGTCATGTCCAAGTGTAGGGATGAGGGATGATCGGAGGTGTCATGTCCAAGTGTAGGGATGAGGGATGATCAGAGGTGTCATGTCCAAGTGTAGGGATGAGGGATGATCAGAGGTGTCATGTCCTAGTGTAGGGATGAGGGATGATCAGAGGTGTCATGTCCTAGTGTAGGGATGAGGGATGATCAGAGGTGTCATGTCCTAGTGTAGGGATGGGAGGGATGATCGGAGGTGTCATGTCCTAGTGTAGGGATGGGAGGGATGATCGGAGGTGTCATGTCTGAGTGTAGGGATGATCGGAGGTGTCATGTCCAAGTGTAGAGATGAGGGATTATCGGAGGTGTCATGTCCAAGTGTAGGGATGAGGGATGATCGAAGGTGTCATGTCAGAGTGGAGGGATGAGGGATAGTCTTCTTTGTGTTGCAGGGTGGATGCATTGCTGACTATTGTAATTTTTTGGTGAATGCCACTGCAGTGTTGTGTATTAATGCAAATGTATGCCTGTGTTCTGTCAGATTACGGGTCGCCTAATCTGACAGAACTGCTCATTACCACAATGCTCTGGTGTGAAGCTAGCTTTAGGGGGGGAATCTAGTATAAGGCCGCGTACACACGTACGAGAAACTCGTCGGGCTAAACCCATCGTTCCGCCCGACGAGGTTCTCGGCCGGCCGTCGAGTTCGTCGACCAGGCTGTCGATAAAGGCGTCGAGCCATTAGTCCCGATGGCCCGTCGAGGAAATAGAGAACCTGCTCTCTATTTTGGCTTGACGCCTCACTCGACAGTTTGCTCGGCGAAAACGTACACAGGATCGAGCTTCTCGGCAGAAAATGGATCCCAGCGAGCTTCTTGCTGGATTCTGCCGAGAAGCTTGGTCGTGTGTACGGGGCCTAAGACTAAGGCCGCGTACACACGATCAGTCCATCCGATGAGAACGGTCCAAAGGTTAACCGATGAAGCTGACTGATGGTTCGATGTGCCTACACAATATCAGTTAAAAAAACGATTGTATCAGAATGCGGTGACGTAAAACACAACGACTTGCTGAAAAAAATGAAGTTCAATGCTTCCAAGCATGCATCGACTTGATTCTGAGCATGCGTGGATTTTTAACCGATGGTCGTGCCTACTAACGATTGGTTAGGCGTCCATCGGTTAAATTTTAAAGCAAGTTCTATTTTTCTTTGACCGAAGGATGCTGTCAAACTGACCGATGGCGCCCACACACGATCGGTTTGGACCGATGAAACGGACCTTCAGAAGACAGAGCAGTAAGGCTTGCCTGAGTCAGCCCACATGTGTTTTAACCACTTAAAGGGGTTGTAAAGACAAAAATATTTTCCTATTAAATTAAAGTCTGACAGTAGCTGATAAAGTAAAAATTAATGTTGTGCATTATAACTAGTTTGATACCTGTTGAAATCGAGCTGTTTTTATTCACCTCCGTCACTCCTGAATCGTTATTCTCACTGACTTCCTGGTGTGCGATGCGTGTCAATTCTTACTACATCACGGCCTAATGGGAACTACAGTTCCCATTAGGCTTAGCCTCCATGCCTGTGAGGGATAAGAGAGCATCTTCACGCAGGGCTGTAGTCATAGGGAGGGGGTGAGAACATTCTACTTTCCACCATGCCAAACAGCTCAGATGCTGGTGGAAAGCAAGAAGAGGAGAGACAGGAAATGGCATTTTCAAACCTGGATTACTGTATTTTTGAGGTCAAAAGGAAAAACGAGGTAAGTGGTATTTAAATGCTCTAGCAATCAATTGATCTAATAAAAAAATGAACCTTTAGTGTTCCTCTGGTCAAAGACCAGAGCACTTTTTGTGATTCGGCACTGCGTCGCTTTAACTGACAATTGCACGGTCGTGCGATGTGGCTCCCAAACAAAATTGGTGTCCTTTTTTTCCCCACAAATAGAGCTTTCTTTTGATCATCTCTGCGATTTCTATTTTTTGCGCTATAAACAAAAATAGAGTCACTATTTTGAAAAAAATGCAATATGCTTTTACATTTTGCTATAATAAATATCCCCAAAAATATATAAAAAAACATTTTGTGTCCTCCGTTTAGGCCGATAAGTATTCATCTACATATTTTTTGTTAAAAAAAAATCGCAAGTAAGCGTTTATTGATTGGTTTGCGCAAAATTTATAGCGTTTACAAAAAAGGGGGTCGTTTTATGGCATTTTTATTAATATTTTTTTTTACTAGTAATGGCGGCAATCAGCGTTTTTTTTCAGTACCGAGACATTATGATGGTGGGGCGGTCAGCAACTGGTTAACCAGACATGGAAGAAGCAGATGCCAAGATGGCCAAGACATGGCTTTGCTTTTCATTACAAGGCAAGGCACTGTTATTAGACTAATGACTTTAGGTCCCTTTCACACATGTAGGACTTTTACCGCGATTCGCTTCGGCCGCGATTTCAATGAATGCCTGTGTAAGTGGCATCAAAATCGGACCAAAGTAGTGCAGGGACTACTTTGAAGACAGCACTACTTAAAGTCGTGCCAGTATGAATGGTGTTCATTAAAAATCATGGAGAATGACTTGTCATACAATTTTGCAGTCCAAAATCGTGAGACAAGTCGTATAAATGTGAAAGGGGACTTGGTCTTTTTTTTTTTTTTCCAAAAAAATTGTTCTTCTAAATATCTGCGGAAACATCATAGAATGTGCAAAAGAAACCGAAGCACCTTTCATTTTACACAACCTGTGCATTTGTACTCGGGGGGGGGGGGGGGGCCTTTACTTTAATTCCCCTAACTAAAATCCAGATGTCACCTAATAAGTAAACGTGTGTGTGTAATTTGTAATCTCAGTATAAATACAGCTATTCTGTGAAGCCCTCAGAGGTTTGTTAGAGAACCTTAGTGAACAAACAGCATCATGAAGGCCAAATGAACACATCAGACAGGTCAGGGATAAAATTGTGGAGAAGTTTAAAGCAGGGTTAAGTTACGCGGCGTATCTCGAGATACGCCGCGTAACTTCTTACTTCTTACTGAATCTAGCCCTATGTCGTGCAGGAAACTAACACTGCACATTACCCTGAACACACCTTCCCCACTGTGAAACATGGTGGTGGTAGTATCATGTTGTGGGGATGCTTTTTATTAGCAGGGACAGTCCGGGACACTGGGCAGAGTTGATGGGAAGATGGATGGAGCCAAATACAGGGCAATCTTAGAAGAAAACCTGTAGAGTGTGGAAAATACTTGAGACTGGGGTGGAGGTTCACCATCCAGCAGGACAATGACCGAAACATACAGCCAGAGCTACAATGGAATGGTTTAGAACTTTAGAGAAAAGCATATTCATGTATTAGAATGGCCCAGTCAAAGTCCAGACCTAAATTCAATTGAGAATCTGTGGCAAGACTTTAAAATTTCTGTTCACAGACATTCTCCATCCAACGAAAAATGGGCAAAAATGTCACTCTCTAGATGTGCAAAGCTGGTAGAGACATCCCCAAATAGACTTGCAGCTGTAATTGCAGTGAAAGGAGGTTCTACAAAGTATTGACTCGGAGGGGGGGGGGGGGGGTGCTGAATATAAATGCACACCACACTTTTCACATATTTGTAAAAAAAAAAAAAAACGTTTATCTTTTTCCTTCCACTTCACAATGTGCCATTTTGTGTTGGTCTATCACATAAAATACCAATAAAATATATTTAAGTTTTTGACAAAATGCGGAAAATTTCAAGGGGTATGAATACTTTTTCTAGGCACTGTATTAGGGCCAATTTAGACAGAAGCCAATTAACCTACCAGCATGTCTGTTGGAGTTAAAGGGAGAACCTATGCAGGCCCAGGGAGAACATGCGACTCTAATGCTGCTAGATGGAAGTGCTAACCACTTAGCCATTGATTTATAAATGATCTGTTATCCCTTGTTTGTGGTTCTTTCATAGCCCCCCAGGTGTGTCCTGTGCAATGGATTTCTCCCGATTTCTAGCAGATGACTTTGAAGTGAAGGACTGGGTGAACGCCGCCTTTAAGTCGGTACAGAAAGATGCTCCCGGAAAGGTAGATGCACACGCTGCAACCTTAGTTATGAAACTACAGCTCTTCATCCAGGAGGTGAACAACTCGGTTGAAGGTATTATAATAAAGTTAGTTTTTTTTTCTAAGTTGTAGTGTTATTTTATGGGAGAGCTGATGACTGGGGTTCCTTTTTTTTTTTTTTTTCTTCTCTAGAAAGTAGTCATCAGGCCCTGCAGAACATGCCAAGAGTCCTGCGTGATATAGAGGCCCTCAGACAGGAGGCCGCCTTCCTAAAGGAACAAATGATTCTCGTTAAAGAAGACATAAAGAAGTTTGAGCAGGACACCGCCCAGTCCATGCAGGTCAGCATTGAGAGGCTCTGCTTTATTATTTCAAGACGTCACAAATTTCAGCCGCTCAGCTTGCTAGAGATGATAGAAATTCACTTGATTCTATTTAGGCCTCTTTTACAAAGGCGATGCAATAGCTAAATAGCTTCCTTTACCTAACTGCAGTCCTGGTTTCATGTCCTCATTGTTCGTTTTTTGCTTTGAAGTTGCTGTAATTCTGCTCTGATTTCCACACTTCCTGCTTGTCTGGCTCCTTATGAAAAATCTCATGGCAGCTTTTCACTGTGGTCTAAGCTGTGTGTCTAAAACTCCTCAGAACCAATCAGATTCATTTTAAAAACAAAAAACACTGCCCTGGATTTGTTTGTTTTTGTTCTGTGTGTCTTCTCTACTTCACAGAAACATGAAACCAGTTAAAAAACCGAAAAATTAAACTAGAGGCACATAATATGATTGATTTTTATCTATTTTTTGATCATTTTTAAAAGGAATCCGTTAACTTTTATGTCTCTATACCCTGTAAACAGTCATTTCAGCAAAACATTTTTTTTTCCTTTAGTGACCCTTTAAAGCGGACCTTCAGTCATTTTTTTCAACTTTCAAAATATTAAATCCTCTGCTCTTGTTCTTTTAACTTTGGATAGTAAAACATTTTTTTCTTCCACTAAATACCTTTTATACAGCCCACTTCCTGTTTTTGTGTCTGGTAAAAAAAAAAAAGCCTAGGCTTATGACATCAAACCCCACTGTGCCTTGCCAACATAGAAACTGCTACATTGGAATTGTAACATATAAAGCACGCCAATGGATCAGCAATCAATATAATTCTTGGGAATAAACTGTATTTCATTAGGGGTTGTAAAAGTAAAAAAAAAAAAAAAAAAAAAAACCCTAAATGGCTTCCTTTAACTTAGTGCAGTCCTCTTTCACTTACCTCATCCTTCGATTTTGCTTTTAAATGTCCTTATTTCTTCTGAGAAATCTTCACTTCCTGTTCTTCTGTCTGTAACTCCACACAGTAATGCAAGGCTTTCTCCCTGGTGTATAGAAAGCCTCTTGAGGGGGGAGGGGCGCCCACTAACACACAGTTCCGTTCTCTATCTGCAAAGTAGATAGTGTCCTGACTCTCCTGCTTGCCCCTTCAAGAGGCTTTCTTCACACCAGGGAGAAAGCCTTGCATTACTGTGTAGAGTTACAGACAGAAGAACAGGGTGAGGATTTCTCAGAACAAATAATGACATTTAAAAGCAAAATGGAAGGATGAGGTAAGTGAAGGAGGACTGCACTAAGGTAAAGGAAGCTATTTAGGGAAACAAATGTTTTCCTTTGCAACCCCTTTAAGTAGAATAATCTATTGATTTAAATTGATATATTTGAAGTAATTACAACTGCCACATTTGCTTGCAAGGGTCTCTTTTAGTTTTTTCCTGTATATAAACTGTTAACTAATCTATTCTTCCTATGTTGCCTGTTACTGCACTATATACTGTTATAGGAAGTGGTTGAACAAACCTAGCCACTTGGGGGAGTTCCCAGTATTTAGATATTTACTCATCACCTCTCTAACCAAACCCAATGATGTTGCCTGGTGTATCTTGTGATCGGTTTCACCATATCGTTTTATTTTGGTTTGCCTGACCGGTGACAATCACTAGATTTTTTCCCACCCAAGCCTAACAGCATGGATAGAGGAATCTCCAAGGGAGCTGTGGCTGCTGGCGCTGTCAGACAGAAACTGCACCTGATATCCAGCCAAAAATGTTCTACCTGTTGTTTTTTTTTTTTTTTTTTTTTTTAAATCGACTTATGCTGCTTGCAGGGTCACCCACTCTGCAATTCTTGCCATTCGTGAAAGTTTGAAACAAAGTGATGTGCAAAGTATGTATAAAATGTACAAAGAGATTGCCTTTCCTTATAGCTTATAGCTAAACTGATGGAATCTGCAATATATTGAAAAAATTGTGTTTATGGGTTTAGCTATTTTATTTTTTATTTAGTCTGGGATTTATAAAACACATTTAATATCTGTTGACATGACTGTTCTCCCTGCAGGTCCTAGTGGAGATGGATAAAGTAAAGTCACGCATGCAGTTAGCGGAGGAGTCCCTGCAGGAAGCTGATAAGTGGAGTACACTTAGTGCAGACATTGAGGAACCTTTAAAACTCAGGTGAGTTCCCTGTGTTATATGCATCATTATTTGTATTTATTGTACTATCTCACTTCTGCTGTTTTTTTACAAGTATAAAGTGGTTCTTTGGTCAGTTATGGAACGATTAAAAGTTAGCAGCTACAAACACTGTAACTGCTGTCTTGGTCCTGCTGGTCCAAGGATCCAGCGCCATCCTCACCTAGTCCTGTTTTCTTCACCAGTCTTCAGGTCCCTGGCGCCGACATGTTAACTGTAGGCATCTGGCTGTGACTCCTTGTGTCTTCACAGCCAGCTGCACGTGCACAAAAACCTGTAACATGTCCCACCAGAAGGCTGTGGGCAGGAAGGGGGGGGTTAGGAGAACTTCAAGTTGGATCACGTATGCATTGGGATCCAAATAAGTGGAAGTGAATTAAATGGATTAAACTGAGTACTCGCTCCCCCCCCCCCCCCAATATGTTATCCAAATATGGGGGTGGGGTAGGACAGTAAGAAAAGCAGAACTTCCCTTTTTTGATGAAGTTCTGATTTAAAGCAGACAATATGTTATCTGTTATCACTACTTCCGAATTTGGGAATTTGGATGTCTGTCATCCACATATAATTGAAAAAGACCTGAAAATATTATGTGGCTTGATTTACTTAAACTGGAGAAAGCAACACCTGGTGCAGCTCTGCATGGTAGCCAATCAGCTTCTAACTTAAACTTGTTCAATTTAGCTTTGACAAAAATTGGTTTTCTTTATCGTACATCACGGGACACAGAGCGCATAGCCATTACATATGGGTTATATGGGTACCTTCAGGTGTGGACACTGGTGTAATCAACTTCACAGGAAGTTCCTCCCTATATAACCCCCTCCCACTGAGAGTGCTTCAGTTTTTTCGCCAGTGTCTTAGGTGTTGGTCACGTCTAGCTGTCCCTCGGAGGTCTCGGGACCCAGGATAGCTAGCCGGATCCGTCCGAAGTGCTTCAAAGCCAAGGAGTACGGTACCCGGGCCCTGCCTGCGTGGGGTGTTGCCTATAATGCCTCTCCTTGGAGGGCTGGATTCTGGGCTCCAGTGCCTTGGTCTCTCCCAGGACTAAACGCTACTGATGCCAGGATGCTATATAGGTCCAAGGGGGTGTGGGTTCCTTAACACAGGACCCCGGTCCCTGAAGGTCCGAGACAATACCCACGGAGATGGGGGAAGATTGGGCCTCTTGCAGTTTGCAATACCCTGCGGCGTGGAGCAGGTAAGAGGGAACCTGCAGGACTTGGTTCGACAGTAGGTATCCCCCTGGGGGTTCTGGGTTGGCTAATGGTATGCTTGTGCATCAGCCACTATCTCCACTATGTCTGTGTGGGCAGGATGGGATACTAATGTTTACCCAGATAACATGTAGATATATGTATACTTGTGTAAGATATATATTTGCTACTCACCCCAGGTCTGCCTGTTAGCATTGATACTGCAACCCCACATGTTTTAAAGAGGAAATTGCTGGTGAAAACTCCTGTTTCTTAGGAAGCCCATGGGGACAGCTTCCTCTCTCTGTGCACTACAATAAGATTAGTGCTTACCTGGTGTCTGTTGGTGCTGCCTGGCGCTGGTCCATGTTTTTCTCTGCTCTGCTTCCTTCATGTTGTTTTCAGCGTGGGGGGGTGCGCGCGCGTGTGCGCGCGCGCTGCGTGCACGCCGCCTTTTATAGCGTCGGCGTGCGTTGGGGGGGCGGGCCAGCAGCGTCAGGGTCTGTTTTAAAAGTAAAACTTTTTCTCTGGCTGGTCTTCCCCTCCTGGAGGCAGAGGGGGAAGGCGAAGGACACAGAGCGCGCAGCTGGGTCTTTTGGCCACAGTGACACCCAGTGGCGGTTTGTGGATCTTCAGGTCTAGGACTTAGTTCCACTATTGACCAGAGAAAAAAAAAAAAAAAGAGTTTTTTTGCTTAAAGGGACTCAGCCTTAGATCCAGCAGTATCTGAGTCAACCTTGGACTCCGGCTAACGGGCATTGGTGTTGCAATACTCACAGGTTTTCCTCAGTATTGCCACCTCCCATCTCCAGGCGGGTAAAAAAAAATAAAAAAAATTTTTTTGGAAAAAAAAAAAAAAAAAAAAAAAAATATATATATATATATATTATATACAAAATTTTTCATTTTCCTCAGCCTGTTCTCATATTAATTACTCCTAGCTACAACAGTCAGGTGTTGGCTAGAGGGGTGACTCAAGGTTGTGCAATGGCTCCAAAGGCATCAGGACCAGCCAAGGCTGCAAAAGGTGCCAAGAAACAAAAGGGGTCTCCATCGGGGTCAGAGGATTTGGGCCAGGCTTCAACGGCCCCACCCTCACCAGTTCCCCACCCTCACCAGTATAGTACCGAGTAGCATAGTACAAGAGCCATTGGGGATGCTGGGGGCAGAGGCGGCCCCCGATCCACCCATTCCCGTTTACGTAACGGAAGAAATGCTAGCGACCACCCTGGGTGGGCTAGAGAAAAGGTTAACTGCTTTGTTTGCCCGCCCTTTGCCAAGTAGCAAACGGGCTAGATCCCCCTCACCTAGTTTGGTGTTTTCAGATGCGGAGGGGATCAAGCAGACCCAAGTCCCGAAGGTTCAGACATGGAGGGTTCCACTGTAGATGAATATTTTTCGGCCTCTCAAGCGGAGAGCCTGTGGATCCAGTCTTTGACCGATATAGTTCGCACTGCTTTTAAACTTCCAGTGCCAGAACTAGTAGCCCCTGTGGTATCCTCATTGGGTTCTTTAAAGGCTCCATTAACTTGTGTGTCTTTTCCGATTCACCCCTTCTGCGGAGCGTGATTTACCAGGATTGGGCTCGACCTGATAGGATCTTTATCCCTCCTAAGAGGTTCTCTATTCTCTATCCTATGGAAGAGGAATTTTTAAAGAAATGGGCACTCCCCACAGTGGACGCGGCCATTTCCTGCGTGAATAAATCCCTGACCTGTCCGGTTGAAAATGTCCAGATGTTCAAGGATCCGGTCGACAAAAAATTAGAGACCCTACTGAAGGCTTCTTTCACCACAGTAGGTGCCATGGTTCAGCCAGTGGTGGCAGCCATTGGCGTTTGTCAGGCCTTAAAGCAGGGGTCTCAAACTCAAATTATCTGGGGGCCACTGGAGGTATAAGCTGGGTGAGGCTGGGCCGCATCAAGTATTGGACCAAAATGTTAAAATGTACAACTGATGCAATCTTAATAATAGTTTGCCGCCAGTGTGTTCTGCCAGTGTGCCCATCAATTGCTGCCAGTTTGCCCATCAATTGCCGCCAGTGTGACCATCAAACGCAGCCACGGTGCCATCAAACACAGCCACCTTGATGGGCACAGCTGAGTGGCTGCGTTTGATGGGCAGTGGCTGCGTGTGATGGGCACAGTGGCTGCGTTTGATGGGCACAGTGGCTGCGTGTGATGGGCACAGTGACTGCGTTTGATGTGCACAGTGACTGCGTTTGATGGGCACAGTGGCTGCGTGTGATGGGCACAGTGGCTGCGTGTGATGGGCACAGTGGCTGCGTGTGATGGGCACAGTGGCTGCGTGTGATGGGCACAGTGACTGCGTTTGATGTGCACAGTGACTGCGTTTGATGGGCACAGTGGCTGCGTTTGATGGGCACAGTGGCTGCGTTTGATGGGCACAGTGGCTGCGTGTGATGGGCACAGTGGCTGCGTGTGATGGGCACAGTGGCTGCGTTTGATGGGCACAGTGGCTGCGTGTGATGGGCCCAGTGACTGCGTTTGATGTGCACAGTGACTGCGTTTGATGTGCACAGTGACTGCGTTTGATGGGCACAGTGGCTGCGTGTGATGGGCACAGTGGCTGCGAGTGATGGGCACAGTGGCTGCGTGTGATGGGCACAGTGGCTGGTGCGTTTGATGGGCACAGTGGCTGCGTGTGACGGCACAGTGAGGCTGCAATTAAGGTTTTTTTTTTATGCAGACAAGGAAGGCAAGCTTAAAATAACACAAAAAAAAAATAATTCTGACATTTTTTTTAATTAAAAATATGATGGTCACCTCAGTCCAATCCCCCCTCCCCCCCCCCCCCCTCCCCAATACAGACTAATTTAAGTTGTCTCTTCTTACTTTTTTTATAGTTCACTTCTTCTTCTGTTGCAGACAGTCCACTCCACACACTCCACTCCAGACAGTAGCAGGCTGAGGCAGGCAGCAGGCTCCTCGTGTCTTGTCCTCCTTTTTTTTTTTCAGACACAGCTCCGCGCGAGTCCTCCCTTCCTCTCTGCCTCAGTCACCTCTCACCCCCGGCGTGACGTCACGCGGTGACAGCGCACGTAGGGAATATACCAGCTTTCATGGGGGGGGGGGGGGCGAGAGGCAACGCAAAGAATGAAAGGGAGCCAGGACCAGGACAGAGGAGCGCAGTCGGCACACAGTGTGCCACAGCCGCTGCCTGCGCTGTCTGTCACTCAGTGAAAGTGAGTGACAGACAATCCAACTGATCTGGCGGCCGCGGCTGATTGCGCTCCCCCCCCTGTTAGACTTGGTAGCGCCAGGGTCACTCACTCGCCCCTCCCGCCCCTGCCTTGTACCGGCCCTGCTGCATGCGCTGCAAAGTATGACACTGTCCGGGGGAAGGGCTTGACAGTGGGCCGCAAAATCTTGGTCTGCGGGCCGCAACTGGCCCGCGGGCCGGGAGTTTGAGACCCCTGCCTTAAAGGATCAGGCAAAACAGATATTAAAGGACATGCCGGCTCAGCAAACTCGTGAATTAGCAGATTTCCCTAGGGCTCTCTGCTTTGCAGTAGATGCTATTAAGGACTCCATCCAACAGGCATCCCGGTTATCTCTGCTGGTGGTTCACATGCGTCGTCTTTCGTGGCTAAAGAACTGGTCAGCAGAGGCACCCTGCAAAAAGCTTTTAGCAGGGTTTCCCTTTCATGGGGGAAGACTATTCGGTGAAGACCTAGATAAATATATCCAAACCATATCAAGTGGTAAAAGTTCTTCCTTACCGGTCAAGAAAAGACCGCGTGGGCCCGCGTTTAAACGACAGGCCTTTGCAGGCTCGGCCCCTTCGACTTCCCGTCAGTATCGACGGCCTCCCGGGCGTTCAGCAGTTAATAGCCGCCCACAGGGACAAGCCGCGGCAAACAAGAGGCCCTGGTCTCGCAAGCCGGCTAAACCAGTCAAGTCAGATTCATGAAGGGGCGCCCCCACTCTCTTGGGTGGGGGGAAGACTTCAGTTTTTCTCCGAAGTCTGGAAGGCCAGAATTCCCGACTCTTGGGTTCGGTCCGTGGTAGCCACAGGCTACAAACTAGAGTTTCGAGAAATCCCCCCTCCTCATTTTCAGGGGTCAAGTCTTCCAAGCGACCCGTTAAAGAGGGCCTCTCTCGTAAAGGCGTTGGATCACCTCTTGCTCCAAGGAGTAATTGTAGTACCAACCCAAGAAAGGGGTCTGGGATTCTACTCCAACCTTTTTATTATACCAAAACCCAATGGCGACGTCAGGCCTATCCTAGACCTCAAACGCCTAAATCGCTTTCTAAAGATTCAGACCTTTCGTATGGATTCCATACGTTCAGTGACAGCCAGCCTGCATCAAGGCGACTTTCTAGCATCTATAGACATAAAGGATGCATATCTGCATGTGCCGATCTACCCAGCACATCACAAGTTTCTTCGTTTTATGATAGATCAAAGTCATTTCCAGTTCGTAGCCCTCCCTTTCGGGTTGGCAACAGCTCCGCGGGTATTCACAAAGGTGTTAGCCCCGGTGCTAGCCGTCCTAAGGACAGAAGGCATTTTGGTCCTGGCATACCTGGACGATCTCCTGGTTATCGACAGATCAGCTTCCAACCTCAATCATGCAGTAGTCCGCACAGTTCGGCATCTACAAGAATTCGGGTGGGTTGTGAACCAAGGAAAATCGAGGTTTCAACCCACAGGACAGTTGGAATATCTAGGCCTTCGGTTAGATACAGAATGCCAGAGGATATTTTTACCTCAAGAAAAGATCAGGTCATTGACTCAAACAATTCAAATAGTCCTAGGCAAAAAGAGGCCGACTATTCGCCTATGCATGCGACTGCTGGGAAAGATGGTAGCCGCCTTCGAAGCAGTGCCCTATGCCCAGATCCATACCAGAGTTCTCCAGGCAGCTATTCTCTCTGCTTGGAACAGGTCCATACAGGCATTAGACCGTCCATTAGGTCTTTCCCCAGGAGTCAGGCGCAGCCTGTACTGGTGGCTGGTCCCTCAAAAATTGTCAAAAGGGAAAACCTTTTGCCCCATCACGTGGAAAATAGTAACCACAGATGCCAGCCTAACAGGTTGGGGGGCAATCTTAGGAAAACGGACCCAGCAGGGACAGTGGTCAGAGGCAGAAAGTCTGCTTCCCATCAATGTCCTAGAGATCAGAGCTGCTCGGTTGGCCCTGGTCGCTGCCTGGACTCTCCCCCTGCAGGGTCTGCCAGTAAGGATACAGTCCGACAATGCCACGGCGGTGGCATACATAAACCACCAGGGGGGCACAAGGAGCCTAGCGGCTCAAAGGGAAGTAAACCTGATTTTCTCATGGGCCGAAGCCCATGTACCCTGCATCTCAGCAGTGTTCATCCCAGGGATAGACAATTCTCAAGCAGATTTTTTGAGTCGTCAACAGTTACTCCCGGGAGAGGGGTCTCTTCACCCCCAGGGATTCCAAGAGATTTGCCAAAGATTCGGAGTTCCCGATGTGGACATCATGGCAACAAGATTCAACAAGAAATTGGACAAATTCGTATCCCGAGCCAGGGACCCCTCGGCCTACGGGACCGATGCGTTGGTTTGCCCCTGGCACCAGTTTTCTCTCCTGTATGCGTTCCCTCCTCCACTACAGATGATTCCCCGCCTTCTACGAAGGATCAGGGTGGAGCGCAGGCCGGTGATCCTGGTGGCCCCAGCCTGGCCCAGAAGGGCTTGGTACGCACTCATCGTGAGGATGTCAGTAGGGGCACCATGGCCACTCCCCCTGCGCCCAGATCTGCTGTCTCAGGGCCCAATCTGCCACCCTGCTTCACAGCAGCTAAATTTGATGGCTTGGCGGCTGAATCCCTAATTCTTAAGGGCAGAGGCCTCTCAGATCAGGTCATATCTACGTTAATTCAGGCTAGAAAGCCAGTCTCTAGAAATCTATTACAGAGTCTAGAGGACCTATGTGGAGTGGTGTGAGTCTCAAGGAGGGCATCCTCGCAAGTTTTTTATTGACAGGATCTTGCGATTCCTCCAGGTTGGCGTTGACAAGGGGTTGGCTCTTAGTACTCTAAAGGGGCAGGTGTCTGCCTTATCGATATGGTTTCAAAGGCCTTTGGCCACGCATTCGCTTGTGAAAACCTTCTTGCAGAGGGTCTTGCATGTGAATCCCCCTATTAGAGCTCCCTCTCTGCCCCTGGAATTTAAATCTGGTCTTGTCAGCTTTACAAAGGCAGCCGTTTGAACCTCTGACAGAAATCCCTCTTGTGCTGCTAACCCGAAAGTTGGTTTTCTTGGTGGCTATGGCTTCGGCCAGAAGGGTCTCCGAGCTGGCAGCCTTGTCTTGCAGGGAACCGTACCTGATTCTGCATAAGAACAGAGTGGTTCTGCGGCCTCAACCTTCTTTCCTTCCTAAGGTCATATCCAGTTTTCACTTGAATCAGGACCTAGTCCTACCATCCTTCTTTCCTACTCCCCAGTCCAGAGAGGAAAGACTGCTTCATACTTTGGACGTGGTCCGAGCCATGAGGGTTTATCTCAAGGCTACAGAGAAGATTCGGAAAACAGATGTGCTTTTCGTTCTTCCGGATGGCCCCAAGAAGGGTCAGCCGGCTGCCAAGTCTTCCTTGGCTAGGTGGATTAAGCAGCTGATTTTTTCAGGCCTATGGTCTGAAGCGCGTTCCACCGCCCTTATCAGTTAAAGCCCATTCTACGAGGGCCATGAGTGCCTCTTGGGCGGCACACCATCAGATCTCTATAGCACAGGTTTGCAAAGCGGCAACCTGGTCTTCCGTACATACGTTTACTAAATTTTATAAGTTGGACGTCACAAAGGTACGGACGCAGCATTGGGCACGGCTATATAGAGCAGAGGTGCAGGGGGTCCTACGGGCAGCAGTATAGAATCCTCTGGCCCGGTTCACGCCCCCTTTTTTTCTGTTGGTGGAGCTATTTTACCTCTGATAATGTTTTTTTGTTTGGCTTTTTTGGCCTTACGGTCTCCCTCCCTTCATTGCTTTGGGACATCCCATATGTAATGGCTATGCGCTCTGTGTCCCGTGATGTACGATAAAGAAAAAAGGATTTTGAATAACAGCTTACCTGTAAAATCCTTTTCTTGAAGTACATCACGGGACACAGAGCTCCCACCCCTCTTTTGGGAACATTGTGTAACCTCTGAGAAATTGCTTGCTACAAAACTGAAGCACTCCCAGTGGGAGGGGGTTATATAGGGAGGAACTTCCTGTGAAGTTGATTACACCAGTGTCCACACCTGAAGGTACCCATATAACCCATATGTAATGGCTATGCGCTCTGTGTCCCGTGATGTACTTCAAGAAAAGGATTTTTACAGGTAAGCTGTTATTAAAAATCCTTTTTTTATGCAATAACAATAAAAATGGCTTTGCATAATTTTTAGAGACAAAGTTGCATTTTCCTTTTAATGCCTTTTATAGTTAGGTGGGTGGCAACGCTTCCGCGGGCGTGCTGGACAGGTAAGTGTCCATTTATTAAAAGTCAGCATCTGTAGCTGCTGGCTTTTAATATATTTTTTTTCATGGGACCCCCGCTTTAATGCATCCTATGCATTAAGATGAAAAAAACACCTGTCAATGATGGCCCCCCAGCCCCCCCTGTTTTACTTGCCTGAGCCTGTTCTCCTGCTGTGCGCGTCCCTGGCATCCTCTTCTCCAGAGTCTGGCCGTTGATTGGCTAGATTGATAGCAGCACAGCCATTGGCTCGCGCTGCTGTCAATCACATCCAATGACGCGGCCTCCAGGGCAGCTATAGCCACTGGCTGTATCACGGAAGCGTGCCTGCAAGCTAACCCCCTTGGGAGAGTGCTTCCCATGAAGGGGGTTAGGTCTTGCAGGGAGGAGCCAAGACAGCCGTCGAGGGACCCCAGAAGACAAGGATCAGGGCCACTCTGTGCAAAACGAACTGCACAGTTGAGGTAAGTATAACATGTTTGTTATTTAAAAAAATAAAAAAAGTTGTACAACAAATTTAATGCCACTTCTTTTTATTTCGATGAACATGACAGACAAAGGCTTGCTTCAGATGATCAGTACAATGCTCTTGTCTCTCTCTTACAGAATGTTACAGTTATCTCTGAAAAGCTGACCAGTATGCAGGTGAGCCTGGCAATGCTGGTGGATACTCCAGATTATTCCGAGAAATGTGTGTACCTGGAGGCATTGAAGAATCGTCTGGAAGCTATGTGCAGTCCTCAGATAGTTGCAGCTTTTAACGGCCAGTCTGTGGGTAAGAAATACAGCTGTATAGACAGACTCAAGGTTTCTTGACCAATATTTCTATTAAATAAAAAGCATGTTCCAACCTTTTAAATGGAATTCAGTGTTTTAACTGGTTCCCGACCGCCCACCGTCATATTACTGCGGGACGGTGGCGTGGTCTCGCGGGAGCACGTAGCTATACGTCCTCTCCTTTTCGGCCACTAGGGGGTGTGCGCGTGCCGGCGGGTACGATAGCCGTAGGGCGCCCACGATTGCTCGTTTACAGAGTGGGGAACGGGAGGTATGTGTGTAAACACACACCTCTCGTTCCTGTCAGCGGGGGAAACGCTGATTTTCTGTTCATACAATGTATGAACAGAAGATCAGTGATTTCCCCTAGTGAGTCCACCCCCCCCCCCCCCCCATACAGTTAGAACACAAACAGGAACACACTTTAACCCTTCCCCGCCCCCTAGTGTTAACCCCTTCACTGCCAATGGCATTTTTATAGTAATACAATGCATTTTTATAGCATTGATCGCTATAAAAATGCCAATGGTCCCAAAAACGTGTCAAAAGTGTCCGATGTGTTTGCCATAATATCGCAGTACCGAAAAAAAAAACGCTGATCGCCGCCATTACTAGTAAAAAAAAAATATTAATAAAAATGCCATAAAACTACCCCCTTTTTTGTAAACGCTATAAATTTTGCGCTAACCAATCAATAAATGCTAATTGCATTTTTTTTTTTACGAAAAAATATGTAGAACAATACGTATCTGCCTAAACTGAGGAAAAAAATAATGTTTATATCTTTTTTGGGGATATTTATTATAGCAAAATTCTTCGAAGTATGAGAAAGGAACGAAAATTCTTATCTTGTAGTCTGTTGAAGGACACAGATCCCCACCCTCTGTGATCATGCACTTAGTTCTCCTTTTGACATAAAATTGAGACATTCTGGTAGTAGAAGTTATCCTGGACTGTGGCCTTCAGCTTTTTTGCCGGTGTCCAATCCTCCCATAGACAGTATAACTCAAAGGTGACGACTTCATGTGTCTCTCGATGAAACTCCAAGATAATGATTTTACAGTGAGTGCAAAATCTTTTTTCTTTTTAATACCTTGAAAGCTTCAGAAAATGGCCGAGACACTAGAGCAGTTTTATAATATTTATGCGTTTTTTGTTTTGTTTTTGAGTTTTGTTCTGTGTGAAGTTGTTATATGTGGCTGTTAAGGATGTAAGCAATGTTTCTTAACCTTTTTCACAGACCAGGCCAAGATGTTTGTGAAGGTATTCAGTGAGATTGACAGGATGCCACAATTGCTGGCCTACTACTATAAATGCCACAAGGTATGTACACTTCTCTTTATGGCCCAGTGTTATACAGTTTTCATCTACTAGAAATTCTTGCTCTCCTCTAATGTGCAGAAATGAAAATGGTGTTTATGTTGTGGAAACCTTCCCTTTGCTGTGTCTCCAGTCTTCAATAATAAAAAAAAAAAAAACCTAATGCACGCGATCATTTTTCAGCATGAAAAAAAAAAAAGGTTTTTAAAAACATCATTTAAAATGACCGTGTGTGGCCTTCACTAATGCCTCATTTCCACTGAGCGGATCGGTTCAGGTCGCTTAGAATGGAACGGGGTTAGAATGGTCCGGTCTATTCTGCTGAGCATTTCCACTGCAAATCGGACCATCCAGGACCATACAAGGTTTAGAAAAAACGCCTAGCACGTCCACCAATCAGTGAGATGTATTTGTAGCTCCGCCCTAATCGAACCGTTACATTTTCTATGGCCCCACATCTGAAGCAGGACCCAGAATGGTCCGGTACGGTTCGCTTTTATGGCACGCTTTTCATAATGGAAACACCCAAAATAGCGTACCGTACCGTACCGATCCGCTCAGTGGAAACAAGGCAATAGTTGTTCATCTTCTGAAAAACGACAAAACAAAAATTCGAACATGCTGCATTTTTTCAAGTCGTATTAAAAAATGTCCTTTTTAGGGTTGTAAAAAATGATCGTGTGTGGGCTAATACAACGTTTTTAAACCCGCGCATGCTCAGAAGCAATTTATGAGACAGGAGCGTTCTGGTAAAACTACCATTCATAATGGAGTAAGCACATTCATCACGCTGCAACAGACTAAAAAGCGCGAATTGTCTTTTACTAACAGGAAATCAGCTAAAACAGCCCAAAGGCGAATAGAACCTTGAGAGTGCCGTCGTACGTGTTGTACGTCACCGCGCTTTGTTCATAATTTTTCAAAAACGATGGTGTGTGGGCAACATCGTTTTTAATGCTGAAGTTGGAAAAACTTTGTTTTTTGGACATGCTGAAAAAACAACGTTTTTTCATGCCGAAAAGTGATCGTGTGTACGCGGCATAACACCTAAAGGGCCCAGTCTGTGGGAGGTGTGCAGCGTCCTATAATACTTTAGGACCATACATAGTGTAACACAGGGGAACCCAGTGACATCCTCCCTCTCTGACAGCTTTTAGGTGTTTGCTTTAAATGTGACCCCCTTCACTGCCAACACAGGGGGTGGGGATCATAAAAACAGTTAAAGTCCAAACTACTTATCTGCAGGGCCACTGTTAGAAATCATGGGGCCCAGTACAGTCTACACCCCACCCTCATTTATTGGGCATTTTACAATAGTAAAAACAAGGTACTCACAATAAGAAGTATCTAACAGGCATAACGAAAACGAACAGCGAGCTCGAAAGCCGCAACTTGAGACCTCCCCATATGATAAAAGTTGACCACCTTGTGTTAGAGGTTTGAATATGAGTTTACCTAAGCATGACTCTAAACCTTCTTCTTTTTTTTTCTTTATCATTAGGTACAACTGGTGTCAGTGTGGCAAGAGTTGTGTCAGAGTGAGATGACCTTGGATCGACAGCTGATGGATTTCTATGATACCTTGATAAGTGCATGGCACACAAGCTCCAGTGGGTCTCCCAGGTATGCCCAGTACATATGACTTGCCTTCACTGAGGAATATATAAATATTACTTTTAGAGAATGTGCAGTGTCTTTAAGGAGTAGCACCATGTTTAACCACTTAAGGACCCCCTACCGATGATATACGTTGGCAGAATGGCACGGCTGGGCACAATCACGTACCTGTACGTGTCTCTTTAAGGTCCAGCCGTTGGGTCACGAGCATGGGGTCTGAAGCTCCGTGAACCGCACCCGCGGACCCGATCGCCGGAGCTGAAGAACGGGGAAGGTGTGTGTAAACATTCATTTTCACAATAATCAGTGCATTTTTTATAGCACTTTTTGCTGTGAAAATTACAATGGTCCCAAAAATGTGTCAAAATTGTCCGATGTGTCTCCTCCATAATGTCGCAGTCACAAAAAAATCGATGGTTGCCGCCATTAGTAGTAAAAAAAGAAATTATTAATAGAAATGCAATAAAACTATCCCCTATTTTGTAAACGCTATAAATGTGGCGCAAACCAAATGATAAACGCTTATTGCGATTTTTCTTACCAAAAATAAGTAGAAGAATACGTATCGGCCTAAACTGAGGGAATTTTTTTATATATATATATATATATATATATATATATTTTTGGGGGATATTTATTATAGCAAAATGTAAAAAATATTGAATTTTTTTCAAAATTGTCGATCTATTTAGGTGATCAAATACCACCAAAAGAAAGCTATTTTGGGAAAAAAAACAACGGTTTGTTTGTTGGCCGACAGTTGTGTGCCGTTTGTATACAAGACATGTTTTTGGCCAACGCCCTTCGGACACAGGTCAAGGCTTTGTCTGTGGAAAATCCAATTGTGTGTACGAGGCTTTAGGGAGATGTACATCTCTTTCTGCCCTTCACACTTAAGCTTCTAGAGCCATAAATGCAGGGCCGGACTTACCATTGGGCTTGACAATAGGGGCCCCGGCAGCACCCCCCACTTTTTTTTTTATTTTTTTTTATCAAATTAATACGTTTTAATTTTATATATTAAAAATTTACATTTTTTTTATTTATTTATATACAATATATATATTAATATATATATAATTTTATTATTATTTTTTTTTTCTTCTTTTTTGTAAAGGCCCCCCCCCCTGCTTCTCAATTTGCGGCAGCCCCCAGCTTCTCAATTGCAGGCGGCAGCACACCCCCCCAGTTCTCTGCTCAGGTGGCCCATGCCTTAAGCTGTGTAAGGGGCCCCAAAATTCCTGATGGCGCATTCCCCTGCGCATACCTCCCAACACGCACGGATTCTGCGGGACTTTCCCGCACAGACCACTTCTTCCCGCAGTACCGCCAAATGGTTAATTTTCCCGCACTGCAATAGGAGGCAGCACCCCGAAGCAGGAGGAACCAGAGTGGTGTGTGGAGGACTGTGGCTGCTGAAGGGAAGAAAGCCGAGGCTAATGACAGTCTGTGGGGAGGAGACAAATGAGTGGAGTTTCACTTTTAATTGCAGTGCCCTCACATTTCATTAAAAACCTCAAGTACTTGTAGTTTATACATTCACAGAACTCTGTGAATGAATGATGTGGCTTAGTGGGCAGAGCCTTGCATGGCAGCACTGTTTTTAAATTGTGACAGTGGGTGCAAGGAGAGGAACCCCCCCACCATTATCACAGGGAGGGGGATTGGAGGATGGCGCTTGAACATGTTACATGTTTCACTCTAAACATGGGTGGAACATGTAACATGTTACACAGGTGAACTTAGCCTTTAAATTTAGCATTATCCTGGTCAGGTCTGGTGGTGTCATAGGTCGTTCCTCTTGTTGTCCAGTGGCAGTAATTAGGGTTGTCCCCGATACCACTTTTTTTAGGACCGAGTACAAGTACCGATACTTTTTTTCATGTACTCGCCGATACCGAATACCGATACTTTTTTTTTAAATATGTCCCCCACACATATGCAGCCATGTCCCCCACACATATGCAGCCATGTCCCCCACACATATGCAGCCATGTCCCCCACACATATGCAGCCATGTCCCCCACACATATGCAGCCATGTCCCCCACACATATGCAGCTGGTTCATTTTATTCCTTTAAAACTTTTTTTGTCATATGAGATCCTCTCCAATTAGATTCCACTTGCTCCACAACACATTTAGATAAACATGTGGAATCCAAATGATGTACGTTTCTTAAGTTTAATGATAATCTGTGTGTACTATTATGTATGTTTATAACAATCCTTCCTTATCCGAGATTCTAACTCTCCTTTCTGAAACCTCATTCAGTGGGACCCTAGGGTTCTTCCAGAGGTTACTAGAGGGGTTCCATGAGCACTTCTGCTGCGTAACCACTGACCATGATCTTTTCAGCTATCTGTAAAGGGGGGAGATTTTTTCCCTCTGACCATAGATGTAATATGCATTCTCCCAGTGACCATCACACCAATGTGCTGTGAGCTGTAGATATAGTAATTATTAGCAGGTGTTTCCTGAGGCTAGAAAAGTATTTCAAGGGTTCCTCCATGTTATAAAAAGCTGAGAAAAGCTGGTCTAATGGTTCTTTCCATATGCAACAGTCTTCAAGGATACTGCAGAACGTAATTAACAAATATCCCTTTAATCAGTTTGAGAGAAACTTACCTAAAATTTGCACAGTTTGTGCCATTTTGTACAATCATAACCACAACATATAACAATGTTTGGTGTCTTGCTGTCATTCGAGTGTTGTTTGTGTGTGTATCGGCTATCACATCAGATGATTTTGTCCACAGGTATTTAAGAAACCTCATGAGGTTGTGACGGTTCTGTTGATCCAGACCCTGGCTGCCATGGTACCGTCTATTCCCGTGTGTCTCAGTACAGCCATGGAGCGTGCCAACCCAGAGCACAAGCTCAGCAATTTGTTAGAATTGTATGAGGCCACGGGTCACTTTGCTAAAGCTCTGGAGGTGGCCATGCTGCCTAACATAGGTAAGTTCTCCTTCCTACCTGATTGGTAGATACTTTTTTTCTTTTGTTATGTTCCTTTCAACCACCATTTGTGAAAGCAAAACTGTAGGTTGGGCACCCCTACCTTTTGAAAAGTGAGGGCCACTTAAGCAACTTGGTAACCAGTCACAGGCCACAATGAGCGGCGTGGACGACAGGTCACAGCTACTCTATAGGCCCTCTGATCGCCCAGATGGAAGGGGACAAACGTTTTTGGATTGGAGGTAGACGGAGCAAAAACGGACATCTGTCGCTCTGTAGAGGTGAATTGAGGGTCCCATTTAGTTGGGCTGATCGTGTGAAAAGGGCCTAAGACTGCTTTCACACTAATGTGCTGCGTGTCTATCCTGCGGGCTAGCTGAACTCTGCCATAGACCCTGTCTGTGACAAAAAGCCGGCGCTCTAGTGGAAGCATCGGCTTATGGGGCTCTGCTCCGCAGCCGCTTTTTTCCTCTACCACCAGCTTTATATCACAACACTGATGCTGCGGTATGGCGGGGTCGGCAACCTGCGATCTTTGCATGCCAACCCGCCATTCCAGAGCAGGAGGTCGCGGGCCACATCAGAGGGGTCTGCGGGCCACTGGTTGGCCACCCCTGCTGTAGGTAATCTACATACTATAGTGGAAGGAAAGAAAGTTGCATATTCTATGACCTGCCTTACTGAGCATGCTCCCTAGCAGTCATAAATTTAATAATTATCAGGTAATTAGATCACTAGTCATTGAGGGGGTAGGTCTCCAAATGAGGCAGCAAAGCCCTGCTTCTCTTCTAAAGCCTCGTACACACGATCAGACTTTTCTGTGGATTTCTGTCCAAAGGGCGTTGTCCGTGAACTTGTTCTGCATACACACGGCACGACTTTTTAGCCAACTTTTACCAAATCATGTGGTTTCTGCTGCTCTTTACCGCCACCCTTTGGGCAACTTCTGCTATTGTTGTCTGATCTTTAGTATTGATTCTGAGCATGCGTGCTTGTACTTTAGACTTCAGTCCGATGGACTTGTGTACACACTATCAGATTTGTCCAATGAAAAAGCGAAAACATTTGTCTGATGGAGCGTACACATGGTTGGATTGTCCGATGGAACAGGTTCGTCAGATCAGAGGCAGAACACAGTACAAGGCATGCTATCTCTGTCCTTTTTTTTTTTTTTTGGGGGGGGGGGCACAACTTCCACAGTACAGATCCTGTTTAAGAGACATTGGCAAACTTCACCTGGAAATATTTAGTGATCCATACATGTTGATGGTTCTTAGGAATGACTCGTATATCCCTAATAGAGTAAATTCTATACTTTTTTCATATTTTTATGCTTTTCTCCAGTCAGTTAAAGTGAGTTTTTGTTTAAGGCGAGCACAATTTGGTGAAGTTGGCAGAACTTGTAGAAGCTGTATATGGAGCCTATAAAACCTTCCAGCTGCAGTATGGTGACTTGGAGGGAGTCTCATCTTCTTATACAGATCAGTGCCATTCCATGGTAAGTAAGACCTTTCCTATTAGAATGTGTATTATTAAAGGCCGGCCAAACTAAAGTGTCTTCGGTTGTAAATTTACGGTAAGCTGAATCCATGCTGGATTATATAATGTGGATGCCAGTGGTTAGATGTTGTAGAAGCATCATAATATGTAGGTTCACAATTACACCATCTTACAAATGTCAAGACAGCTGTATGGAGACCATTGAAGTATGAAGTATTCTGTCATTTTATTAAAAAGCGGAGATCAAATGGGCTAATGCCAGTGGTCTATGGTATCAGGTAAATTGTAAATGCTTAATAAATCAATTTTATAATGTGTATGGATATTAAGTTGATGCCTCCATATTGGACAGATTAATGGCTTTCAGATTAGTTTCAGGATTGTGATTGACGACGCCCATGCTTGTTATTGCTTATAGTATTGTTTATGCCAGAATAATTTATCTGCTTTTTTATTCAGATATGTCCAATGAGTTATCATCCATTGTTAACGTAGGATTTTAATTACACTCCTCCAATGGACTCAATGCTTCACATATATCTACTATTCTTTCTATTTATTACAGTAAAAGGCTCAGATAAAAACATCTATACAAGAAGATTCATACTACAATTCCCCATAGAGAGGGATTGAGTATATTTAACAGGTAGTCTTTTGAGATGGGGTATAAGTGGCTGACACATTTCGCGGGAGCACACCGCTTATCAGGACCTCGTTCTTGGCACCTCCTTTCTTGTATAAGGGTACAGGATTTTTTTTTTATTTTTTGTTATATAGAAAAGACAAAAATACATATAAATCACATAATATCTAATATATAGTTTGTATCATAATCAATCAGTCAAGAAATTTAATAACTATCCCCAGGAGTAAGGGGAACAAAAATAAAAATTTATAAAGTAAAATAAACATGAATTGTATCCTTTTAAATTTACCTTACAATAAATGTCTGAACATCTATTAAACGTATTGTTTAACCATACGTTTGGTGGATTTCACAGATTTAGATTACTGTATATTGTTAGGATCAATTCTATGTTTGTTTGTTTGTATTTTGTTCCACTTACCGTATTTATGGGTTTGCGCGCTCCCGATATAGCGGCAAACCCCTAAAGTGGCCCCATTCCTGTGAGAAAAAAAAGTTTTTTGTTAGTTTTGGGTTTGTTTGTACTTACAGTTTTTTTGTGCCTTTTGTTTTGGTGTCTTGCGCGGCGTTCATCGGCGGTCTCGTCGAGGTCGGCTGCGGGTTCGGGTGTCCCCTTCGTCGGGTTCCGGCGTGGGTTGCGGCTTCGGGTGTCCTCCTCGAGGGGTCCGGTGTGCGTCTGCGGCTGGCTTCGGGTGTCCTCCTCGACAGATCCGGTGTGCGTTGCGGCGGCTTCGGGTGTCCTCCTGACGGGTCTGGCGTCCTTCTGCGGCGTCCTCCACGTCGATCTCCGCTTTCCCGCGCCGAATTTTGAATACTCCGCCTGCATATACCGAGCGCAGTACACTCGTGTATAGTCGGGCAGGCTCGGCTACTCTCGCGCTCACGTCCTGTACGTCAGGAAATGAGCGCGAGAGTAGCCGAGCCTGCCCGACTATACACGAGTGTACTGCGCTCGGTATATGCAGGCGGAGTATTCAAATTCGGTGCGGTGCGGGTATCGGCGTATATCGCGCACCCGCGATTTTGCCCTGATTTTCAGGGCAAAAAAGTGCGCGGTATACGCCGATAAATACGGTACTCTCTGGGAATAGTTATATTGATTACATTTAAGCCTATAGGAGTGGTGGCTAGCAGGATAGCATTGCTATTTCAAGAGTTATGACATGCCTTTGACATTGATTTGATAATGATATAAACTATATATTGGATATTATGTGATTTATACAATACAGACCAAAAGTTTGGACACACCTTCTCATTCCAAGAGTTTTCTTTATTTTCATGACTATGAAAATTGTAGAGTCACACTGAAGGCATCAAAACTATGAATTAACACATGTGGAATTATATACATAACAAAAAAGTGTGAAACAACTGAAAATATGTCATATTCTAGGTTCTTCAAAGTAGCCACCTTTTGCAGCAGACACATCTCTAGAACAACTGTTAAGAGGAGACTGTGTGAATCAGGCCTCCATGGTAGAATATCTGTTAGGAAAACACTGCTAAAGAAAGGCAACACGCAGAAGAGACTTGTTTGGGCTAAATAACACAAGGAATGGACATTAGACCAGTGGAAATCTGTGCTTTGGTCTGATGAGTCCAAATTTGAGATCTTTGGTTCCAACCGTGTCTTTGTGCGACGCAGAAAAGGTGAACGGATGGACTCTACATGCCTGGTTCCCACCGGGAAGCATGGAGGAGGAGGAGGAGGTGTGATGGTGTGGGGGTGTTGCTTTGCTGGTGACACTGTTGGGGATTTATTCAAAATTGAAGGTATACTGAACCAGCATGGCTACCACAGCATCTTGCAGCGGCATGCTATTCCATCCGGTTTGC
>JAJQKJ010002055.1:0-63310 GCA_029574335.1 Rana kukunoris
ACCAATTGTGATGCGTTTCAATGGATTTACGACAGCGAAGCCGTCATTCCAGGGCGACGTGGACTGAGGGAAAGTGGCCAGTGGCCGAATGAGGCTTCGCTGGTGTGCACTGTCGTAAAATCCATTGGAACGCATCGCGCATGCGCAGTTGGCCGCCACAGCACTTCCACAGCATTCCGCGATGGGGAGCGGAGTATGACGGTACACTGGCAGCAGGAAGAGTGATCATGTGACCTGAACCAGAGGCGAGTGTATGATGAAGGACCGCCCACAAGGTGACTGAGCCCAGGAGCTGACACTCTAATGTCTATAATAGACTATAGTGGGACATTAGAGTGTCAGCTCCTGGGATCAGTCATAGACTATAGTGAGACATTAGAGTGTCAGCTCCTGGGCTCAGTCATAGACTATAGTGGGGACATTAGAGTGTCAGCTCCTGGGCTCAGTCATAGACTATAGTGGGGACATTAGAGTGTCAGCTCCTGGGATCAGTCATAGACTATAGTGGGGACATTAGAGTGTCAGCTCCTGGGCTCAGCCATAGACTATAGTGGGGACATTAGAGTGTCAGCTCCTGGGCTCAGTCATAGACTATAGTGGGACATTAGAGTGTCAGCTCCTGGGCTCAGTCATAGACTATAGTGGGACATTAGAGTGTCAGCTCCTGGGCTCAGTCATAGACTATAGTGGGGACATTAGAGTGTCAGCTCCTGGGATCACTCATAGACTATAGTGGGACATTAGAGTGTCAGCTCCTGGGCTCAGTCATAGACTATAGTGGGACATTAGAGTGTCAGCTCCTGGGCTCAGCCATAGACTATAGTGGGACATTAGAGTGTCAGCTCCTGGGCTCAGCCATAGACTATAGTGAGGACATTAGAGTGTCAGCTCCTGGGCTCAGCCATAGACTATAGTGGGGACATTAGAGTGTCAGCTCCTGGGCTCAGCCATAGACTATAGTGGGGACATTAGAGTGTCAGCTCCTGGGCTCAGTCATAGACTATAGTGGGACATTAGAGTGTCAGCTCCTGGGCTCAGCCATAGACTATAGTGGGGACATTAGAGTGTCAGCTCCTGGGCTCAGCCATAGACTATAGTGGGACATTAGAGTGTCAGCTCCTGGGCTCAGCCCCTTCCTGTGGGCGGTCCTCAGTGATGATCACGCCTTTCCTTCAGGTCACATGATCACTCTGCCCACTGACAGCGTTTCTGGGCGGGGCCTCTGCTGAAAACGAGTTCACGTGACGCCCCGCCCCCTAATAGGCGGAGCCACCCGGATTTCTCTTCTTCCGCCCGCCAATCAAACAAAGAGACACAAATATCTTTCGGGCTCCACCCACTTCCGGCATTTCCGTTTACTTTCCGGGGTCGGTGGAGGGGCGAGGTGACTGGGCGGGGCCACATAACAGACCATGTGAGGGACAGAGCGCCCCCCCTCCCCCTGTCACCCCTCTGTGACCCCCCTTATAGGATAGAATGACCCCCCCACCCCCCCTGTATGAGGGACAGAGCGCTCCCCTCCCCCTGTCACCCCCCTTATAGGATAGAATGACCCCCCCCCCCTGTATGAGGGACAGAGCGCTCCCCTCCCCCTGTCACCCCTCTGTGACCCCCCCTTATAGGATAGAATGACCCCCCCTGTATGAGGGACAGAGCGCTCCCCTCCCTTGTCACCCCTCTGTGACCCCCCTTATAGGATAGAATGACCCCCCCCCCTGTATCACCAAATCGGCGTTTCTTCATCCAATAGAAATATTCTCCTCCCCTCAATGGATTTCCACCAATCACCCAACAAGGAAATGACAAGATCTTCCTCCGAGTCCAGCTTCATCCACATGCAGTGCAGCCTAGGAGCTCTTACAGAAACATACAACAAGAGGCTGCAGTCCCGCCACAAGTCAGAGGAATGAATGGCTTTGGCAGTGAAAGGGTTAAAAATGGGGGAGGGGAAAATTTGATTTGTCAGTTGAAGAGAATAAATCTCCCTAAAGGGGGTGCAGAGAGCAATAAAAACCTGACGGGGGTTCTAATCCCTCTCCACTCCATCCAACACCAACTATAACCAGGATCTCCTTCATTTATAATGTAACATATGGGGGGGGGGGGATGGGGAGACAATTATTTGGCGGTGAAAGAGTTAATGTGTGTGGTGGGGGAGGGGGAGTTTTGTTTGGCAGTGAAAGGGTTAAATCTCCTTCCCAATAACATGTTCTTCCCGGAGCCGTACCCCTATGAGATCCGTATTCTCATCCTACAGCCTGAATTCACAAAGCTCACAAATAAGGACGTGGCCCCTTTAAGAGAAATCGTCAGTTATAAAATAACTGCCAGAAGCACAGAAGTGTAAACAAAACCTTCTGTTACCACGGTAACCTGGCCTGCTGTGAGGTCACAGCCTCAGCCTATAAATAGGCGTGCAGGGGGAGGGGCTGTCACTTGACATTTGGTCTTGACAGGAGAAGCATCTCTCTTGCAGAGCTTCTGAGTGATTGGATTTGTATTTCATCACATTATCTCCAGTGATTGGAATTCAGAGTCTATTGATTGATTGATTGATTGGCATTAATTGTCTGATCGTCTATTACTAGTAATTGGCATTTCCTGCCACTTATTTTCTACAAGCAAAAATGAGGAACCAAATCCTCGTTATGATTGTTACTCTGATACTCTCTTTGGGAGTCCAGAGACACATCATCATCCGATCCCCAGAGGTCCACGTGGATCAGCAGGGGCCCCCAAATCTCATCAGAGGGGCCCCACAGGAGGAGGGGATTGTAGAAACACCACAGCAGCCAGAGAAGATTCCGCTGATTTTTAGGATCCTGTATCCATGGGCCGTCCCCAGAGACAGCGTCAGAGGGGCCCCAGAGACCCCCATGGAGGAGGAGGGGCCCTCAAATGTCATCAGAGGGGCCCCAGAGGAACAGATTGTGGAAACTCCACAGCAGCCAGAGAAGATTCCGCTGATTTTTAGGATCCTGTATCCATGGGCCGTCCCCAGAGACAGCGTCAGAGGGGCCCCAGAGATCGGCATGAAGAAGGAGGGGCCCTCAGATGTCATCAGAGGAGCCCCAGAGGAACAGATTGTGGAAACTCCACAGCAGCCAGCGAAGATTCCGCTGATTTTTAGGATCCTGTATCCATGGGCTGTCCCCAGAGACAGCGTCAGAGGGGCCCTAGAGACCCCCATGGAGGAGGAGGGGCCCTCAGATGTCATCAGAGGGGCCCCGGAGGAAGAGATTGTGGAAACTCCACATCAGCCAGAGAAGATTCCGCTGATTTTTAGGATCCTGTATCCATGGGCTGTCCCCAGAGACAGCGTCAGAGGGGCCCTAGAGACCCCCATGGAGGAGGAGGGGCCCTCAGATGTCATCAGAGGGGCCCCAGAGGAACAGATTGTGGAAACACCACAGCAGCCATCGAAGATTCCGCTGATTTTTAGGATCCTGTATCCATGGGCCGTCCCCAGAGACATCGGAGGGGCCCCAGAGACGCCCATGGACGGGGAGAACATGAAGAGGACGGAGCAGCCAGTGGAGGAAACAGTCGGAGGAAATGGAAATGTCCCTCCAGAACCCATCAGCTGGTTTATATTCCTGACCCGTCCTCCAGTCTGGTTTAGCTTGGCAGTCCTGATAACGTTTCTGATTGTGAAATACGTCCTGCGCCAATATCGCCTGGCCAGAATATTAGGACGTTTTATGATGTTCCAGGAGCTGATCGGATTGATTTATCTACTGATCGATATCTGGAACAGACGGGGGCCAGTCTTTGAGAACATAATCCTACCCCTCTATATAAATGAGGGTGATCGGTACCAATGGGTGGTCACCGGGCTCTGGTCAGTCTGGTCCAAGGGGTGGGTGGCCCTAGACAACACAGTGCCCCCCGTACTTATTAATATTGTTACTGAGCACCGGTCAGAATGCTTTCTGGGGGTGATCACCATGCTGGTGGTGCTGCTCCTAATATACTTCAAGGCATTCTACCGACTGCGCCGACCAACAAGTAGTAACATCACCCCACCACCGTGTGACGTCATTTCACCCCCGTGTGACGCCATTTCACCAAGTGACATCATCATACCAGAAAGTGATGTCATCATTGCACCAAGTGACATCATCATACCAGAAAGTGATGACATCATTCCACCACCAAGTGACATCATTATACCAGAAAGTGATGTCATCATTCCACCAAGTGACATCATCATACCAGAAAGTGATGTCATCATTCCACCAAGTGACATCATCATACCAGAAAGTGATGTCATCATTCCACCAAGTGACATCATCATACCAGAAAGTGATGTCATCATTCCACCAAGTGACATCATCATACCAGAAAGTGATGTCATCATTCCACCACCAAGTGACATCATTATACCAGAAAGTCATGACACCATTCCACCACCAAGTGACATCATTATACCAGAAAGTGATGTCATCATTGCACCAAGTGACATCATCATACCAGAAAGTGATGTCATCATTCCACCAAGTGACATCATCATACCAGAAAGTGATGTCATCATTCCACCAAGTGACATCATCATACCAGAAAGTGATGTCATCATTCCACCAAGTGACATCATCATACCAGAAAGTGATGTCATCATTCCACCAAGTGACATCATCATACCAGAAAGTGATGACATCATTCCACCACCAAGTGACATCATTATACCAGAAAGTGATGTCATCATTCCACCACCAAGTGACATCATCATACCAGAAAGTGATGTCATCATTCCACCACCAAGTGACGTCATCATACCAGAAAGTCATGACACCATTCCACCACCAAGTGACATCATCATACCAGAAAGTGATGACATCATTCCACCACCAAGTGACATCATTATACCAGAAAGTGATGTCATCATTGCACCAAGTGACATCATCATACCAGAAAGTGATGTCATCATTCCACCAAGTGACATCATCATACCAGAAAGTGATGTCATCATTGCACCAAGTGACATCATCATACCAGAAAGTGATGTCATCATACCAGAAAGTGATGTCATCATTCCACCAAGTGACATCATCATACCAGAAAGTGATGTCATCATTCCACCACCAAGTGACATCATTATCCCCCCCCCCCCCCCTCACCAGAAAGTCATGACACCATCCCACCCCCAAGTCCACCACCAAGTGACATCATCATACCAGAAAGTGATGACATCATTCCACCACCAACCCACACCCTGTGACCCATCATTATACCAGAAAGTGATGTCATCATTGCACCAAGTGACATCATCATACCAGAAAGTGATGTCATCATTCCACCAAGTGACATCATCATACCAGAAAGTGATGACATCATTCCACCACCAAGTGACATCATTATACCAGAAAGTGATGTCATCATTGCACCAAGTGACATCATCATACCAGAAAGTGATGTCATCATTCCACCAAGTGACATCATCATACCAGAAAGTGATGTCATCATTGCACCAAGTGACATAATCATACCAGAAAGTGATGTCATCATTCCACCAAGTGACATCATCATACCAGAAAGTGATGTCATCATTCCACCTTCAAGAGAAAATGCAGCGAGCGCCATGGAGGAGACGGCCTTTCCCATTCCCAGCGTCGCACATCGTAGGAAAAATGTGGACAGCTCTATGAAAGAGACTGACTTTCCCGTTTCCAAAGTCGCACCTCCTCGAGCTTCCCTTCGTGCTAGGCTAAGCCAGCGTATAGAGAAGCTCAAATCTAAAATAATGGGCGGGCGCAGGAATATCTTCCCACGAAAGAGTGATGTCATCATTCCACCAACAAGAGAAAATGCAGCGAGCGCCATGGAGGAGACGGCCTTTCCCATTCCCAGCGTCGCACATCGTAGGGAAATTGTGGACAGCTCTATGAAAGAGACTGACTTTCCCGTTTCCAAAGTCGCACCTCCTCGAGCTTCCCTTCGTGCTAGGCTAAGCCAGCGTATAGAGAAGCTCAAATCTAAAATAGTGGGCGGGCGCAGGAATATCTTCCCACGAAAGAGTGACGTCACCCCACCGAGTGATGTCATCATTCCACCAACAAGAGAAAATGCAGCGAGCGCCATGGATGAGACAGCCTTTGCATTTCACCACAACGCATGGCGTAAGAAAAATGAGGACAGAGCTTTGGAGGAGATGGAAAATGCAGCGAGCGCCATGGAGGAGACGGCCTTTGCATTTCACCACAACGCATGGCGTAAGAAAAATGAGGACAGAGCCAAGGAGGAGATGGAAAATGCAGCGAGCGCCATGGAGGAGACGGCCTTTGCATTTCACCACAACGCATGGCGTAGGAAAAATGAGGACAGAGCCAAGGAGGAGATGGAAAATGCAGCGAGCGCCATGGAGGAGACGGCCTTTGCATTTCACCACAACGCATGGCGTAGGAAAAATGAGGACAGAGCTTTGGAGGAGACGGAAAATGCAGCGAGCGCCATGGAGGAGACGGCCTTTGCATTTCACCACAACGCATGGCGTAGGAAAAATGAGGACAGAGCTTTGGAGGAGACGGAAAATGCAGCGAGCGCCATGGAGGAGACGGCCTTTGCATTTCACCACAACGCATGGCGTAGGAAAAATTTGGACAGAGCCAAGAAGGAGACGGCCTCTCCCATTTCCATCGTCGCACCTCCTAGGGATCACAGCAACGACATCCCACAGAATGGTGGTCTCCTCTCACTACCGAGTTCCCTTATGTCACCAGTGACCGATGACATCAATATGCTCTTGGATGCCGTCATTGGCCAACAAAGGGCAACACTGGCTGTTGTTCCCAATGTGGAAACTCGTAGTAATCAGACCCGTCTTCACCTACGGCAATTATTCCAGCTAGTGAAGAAGCGCAAGGCAACCAAGGAGGACCGCCATTAAACCGGATCTTTACTTTTCATAGCAGGCGTAGTTATTTTGTTATTGTAGTGCAGTCTGAGGGACCCTCCCAGGGACCAGGTACGGCTGTACCAACACAGGTCCCTACACTGGTGGCGGCTGCCACTCCAGTAACCGGAGGGTCCTCCCATCAGCCCTCCATTTACCTTTCTGCAGCAGCTTTAAGGTTAATCAAAAATACATTCCAAAGAGGAAGGTAGAACCAGGAGGAGGGGGAGCATGGAAGAGGGAGAGAGGGGGGAAAGGAGAGGGGGTGGGAAAGGGGAGGTTGGAGGAAAGAAGGGGAGTGAGGGTTGGGGGGAACCCCCACACCACTTCTTTTTCCCCAACCCCCCTTTCCCTCCCCTTCTCCTTTCCTCCCTCTCTCCCTCTTCCATGCTCCCCCTCCCCATTGTTCTACCTTACCCTTTAGAATGTATTTTTAATTAACCTTAAAGCTTAATGTCTACATTTACACTCTTGGATAGGAGGCGGCTTTTGGAGGACTCGGTTCGGTTCTCTTCGGGCCTAGAAGGCCATTTACCACCAACATCTCAGTCACTTTTTTACATTTGATTGATTATGTTTGATCAATGTATTGGGTATAAGGTGAGGTTGGAGGCCGGTATGTTTTCGAGGTGTGTGTTGGACTGGCTATGAAGGGAGGTTGGAGGCCGGTATGTTTTTGAGGCATGTGTTGGACCGGCTATGAGAGGTTGGAGGCCGGTATGTTTTTGAGGTGTGTGTTGGACCGGCTATGACTGGAGGTTGGAAGCCGGTAAGTTTTTGAGGTGTGTGTTGGACCGGCTATGGGGAGGTTGGAGGCCGGTATGGGAGGAGTCTTTCCAGCTTTCTCTGCTGGAGAAATGAGAACTCTTCCCACCAGTGAGGTCCTTCATGGAGAAGTCCAAGGCCTCACTCACACGGGTTGTATGAATCTGTACCCTGTATGGGGGCTGCACTTACCCCAAAAAGGACATCCATGTGGGTGCAGTTGCGCGGACGCACCCTGGGTGTGTTCGGGGCCGTGCACCGGCACCCACACAGATGTCACATTGGGAACACCTGCTGAACCCCAGAGGACAGCAATGTGACTGCCTACACAGGATGCTGGGAACACCTGTGCATCCCCATTGCGGTACACACGGCCCTCCCATGGGGTACGGATTATTACCCCCCGTGTGAATGAGGCCTAAGGGTGAATATTTACCTCCATTGTGTTCCTAATTTGGGGACCACTGTACCCCTCTTTATTGTTATTTGGGGTGTTTTATTATAGGAGTGTTATAGATTGTAGATTAGGAGAAGTTTGGATTTCTTCTGGAGGAGTTTTGAGTGGACATCACTGATGTACCCCGCTCAGCGGGGGCGGGCCTTATAGAACAGAGGCCGCATATGGGCAGCACAGAGGCTTAGTGGTGAGCCTTGCAGCACTGGGGTCCTTGGTTCAAATCCTGACCAGGACACTATCTGCATGGAGTTTGCATGTTCTCCCTGTGCTCGCGTGGGTTTCCTCCGGGTTCTCCGGTTTCCTCCCACACAACATGCTACCTTTGCGTTGGTGGTGCAGTGGTTAGCACAGCTGCTTTCTAAGCAGATGACCCGGGTTCGATTCCCGTCCAACGCCATCTCCAATACTTGGAGTCCTGAGAGAGAAGAGCGCCATACAAGGTCAGTGGTGAGTATACAGCGGGGAGGGAAAGTTTGGGCACCCCAGGTAATAATTATCTGCATCTGCAAAAGTTTGGGCACCCTGCAGAATTTCCAGCATTCAGAGCTGAGAGCTGCCGGTGTCATGGATTGTTCTCAGTCATTCCCTGGGAAGACCCGGTGACGTCACTCTCAGAGGGTATAAATGCCCCTCCCCCACCAATCAGCACCATGGCTTCTTCTAAGCAGTGAAAGTGAGAATAGTTGTCGCTCACAAAGCCGGAGAAGCGATAAGAAGACAGCAAAGCGTTTTCACATGTCACAGGGGGTCAGCCCCCGGGGGAGGGGCTCCAAAGTCTCAGTCTGTCTCAGCTTCTTCCGCAATCTCCTGAGTTTTGTGGTGTCCATTATGGCCCAGGGACAGGCTAGTGTAGTATATGGACAGGCTAGTGTAGTATATGGGACAGGCTAGTGTAGTATATGGACAGGCTAGTGTAGTATATGGGACAGGCTAGTGTAGTATATGGACAGGCTAGTGTAGTATAAGGACAGGCTAGTGTAGTATATGGACAGGCTAGTGTAGTATATGGACAGGCTAGTGTAGTATAGGGACAGGCTAGTGTAGTATAGGGACAGGCTTGTGTAGTATATGGGACAGGCTAGTGTAGTATATGGACAGGCTAGTGTAGTATATGGACAGGCTAGTGTAGTATATGGGACAGGCTAGTGTAGTATATGGACAGGCTAGTGTAGTATAGGGACAGGCTAGTGTAGTATAGGGACAGGCTAGTGTAGTGTAGGGACAGGCTAGTGTAGTATAGGGACAGGCTAGTGTAGTATACGGACAGGCTAGTGTAGTATATGGACAGGCTAGTGTAGTATATGGACAGGCTAGTGTAGTATAGGGACAGGCTAGTGTAGTATATGGGACAGGTAGTATATGGGCTAGTGTAGTATATGGGCAGGTAGTATATGGACTAGTGTAGTATATGGGCAGGTAGTATATGGGACTAGTGTAGTATATGGACAGGCTAGTGTAGTATATGGACAGGCTAGTGTAGTATAGGGGACAGGCTGGAGTATATGGGACAGGCTAGTGTAGTATATGGGAGTGTAGTATAGGGTCAGGCTAGTGTAGTATATGGGAGTGTAGTATATGGACAGGCTAGTGTAGTATATGGAGTATATGGGACAGGCTAGTGTAGTATAGGGAGTGTAGTATATGGACAGGCTAGTGTAGTATATGGGACAGGCTAGTGTAGTATATGGACAGGCTAGTGTAGTATAGGGTCAGGCTAGTGTAGTATATGGACAGGCTAGTGTAGTATATGGACAAGCTAGTGTAGTATACGGACAGGCTAGTGTAGTATACGGACAGGCTAGTGTAGTATATGGGACAGGCTAGTGTAGTATATGGACAGGCTAGTGTAGTATATGGACAGGCTAGTGTAGTATATGGACAGGCTAGTGTAGTATATGGACAGGCTAGTGTAGTATAGGGACAGGCTAGTGTAGTATATGGGACAGGCTAGTGTAGTATATGGGACAGGCTAGTGTAGTATATGGACAGGCTAGTGTAGTATAGGGACAGGCTCGTGTAGTATATGGACAGGCTAGTGTAGTATATGGACAGGCTAGTGTAGTATAGGGACAGGCTAGTGTAGTATAGGGACAGGCTAGTGTAGTATATGGACAGGCTAGTGTAGTATATGGACAGGCTAGTGTAGTATATGGGACAGGCTAGTGTAGTATAGGGACATGCTAGTGTAGTATAGGGACAGGCTAGTGTAGTATATGGACAGGCTAGTGTAGTATAGGGACAGGCTAGTGTAGTATATGGGACAGGCTAGTGTAGTATATGGGACATGCTAGTGTAGTATATGGGACAGGCTAGTGTAGTATATGGACAGGCTAGTGTAGTATAGGGACAGGCTAGTGTAGTATATGGACAGGCTAGTGTAGTATATGGACAGGCTAGTGTAGTATATGGACAGGCTAGTGTAGTATAGGGACAGGCTAGTGTAGTATATGGGACAGGCTAGTGTAGTATTGGGACAGGCTAGTGTAGTATAGGGACAGGCTAGTGTAGTATATGGACAGGCTAGTGTAGTATATGGACAGACTAGTGTAGTATATGGGACAGGCTAGTGTAGTATAGGGACAGGCTAGTGTAGTATATGGACAGGCTAGTGCAGTATATGGACAGGCTAGTGTAGTATATGGACAGGCTAGTGTAGTATATGGACAGGCTAGTGTAGTATATGGACAGGCTAGTGTAGTATATGGGACAGGCTAGTGTAGTATATGGGACAGGCTAGTGTAGTATATGGGACAGGCTAGTGTAGTATATGGACAGGCTAGTGTAGTATATGGACAGGCTAGTGTAGTATATGGACAGGCTAGTGTAGTATATGGACAGGCTAGTGTAGTATATGGACAGGCTAGTGTAGTATTTGGACAGGCTAGTGTAGTATATGGACAGGCTAGTGTAGTATATGGGACAGGCTAGTGTAGTATATGGACAGGCTAGTGTAGTATATGGACAGGCTAGTGTAGTATATGGACAGGCTAGTGTAGTATATGGACAGGCTAGTGTAGTATATGGGAGTGTAGTATATGGGACAGGCTAGTGTAGTATTGGGACAGGCTAGTGTAGTATATGGACAGGCTAGTGTAGTATATGGACAGGCTAGTGTAGTATATGGAGGTAGGTTAGGGACAGGCTAGTGTAGTATATGGGACAGGCTAGTGTAGTATATGGGAGTGTAGTATATGGACAGGCTAGTGTAGTATATGGACAGGCTAGTGTAGTATTGGGACAGGCTAGTGTAGTATATGGGAGTGTAGTATATGGACAGGCTAGTGTAGTATATGGGAGTGTAGTATATGGGACAGGCTAGTGTAGTATATGGACAGGCTAGTGTAGTATATGGACAGGCTAGTGTAGTATTGGGACAGGCTAGTGTAGTATATGGACAGGCTAGTGTAGTATATGGACAGGCTAGTGTAGTATATAGGGTTGCCAGTGTAGTATTGGGACCTTTTCTTGTAGTATATGGACAGGCTAGTGTAGTATATAGGGTTGCCACCTTTTCTTCAAGTCAAACCCGAACACCTTAGCGGCCCACGGCAATTTGTTTTATAGTATAACCTATACATATATTTTGCTAATTACTTTAAATCCTTTAACGAGGATCCATTGGAGGGCAAGTCTGGTGCCAGCAGCCGCGGTAATTCTGGTTCAGACCTTGAAGGAGGAGGTTGTGTCTCTGAAACAGCTCCTGTGAAGAACCAGACCTTGGAGGAGAGGGGAGGCTATGGCCTCATCAAGCCCAGGCCAGGGGCTTGTTCCTGGGCGAGGGGAGTCCACCTCCCGCCCGGTGCCTCCGAGGACCGTGGATCTCCCGAGTTTTGGGGATTTAAACAAGGAAGAGAAACAGTTTTTGTCGGTCCAGTCCAAGCTGGCAGATTGGACTTTTCCCCAGCAAGGGGAGGATGATCAGAGAATGCTGAGAAGACGCAGCAAGACCAAAGGTTTGATCCAGAAGGCGGCACAAGCCCTCCATTCCAGGATTACAGTGCTAGCCAGTTTAAGGAACAGAAGAGATCGGGCTAGCAGCTCAAAGAGATTTGAATTTAAGGAAGCAATAGACCTGCTGAAAGAACAGAATGGCCAGTTATGGAGTCTTGTTATGTGTCTCTGTTCCAGGGGAACTGCAGAGAAGGCTTTCCTCCTTCCAATCAGGAGGGAGCTCCAGCGTGCCTCTGAAGAGAGTAAGCAGGCTGCAAGGAGAGGCAAGTCATCATTAGCAGTTGAGGGGGCTGGGGGTCCGCTGTTAGTGGAACCTCAGACCTCAGGGACTATCTCGGAGAGTACCGCTGAGGGCGCCCAAGCACCTGTCGGACCCCAGCCTGTGAAGAAAGGGGGTACAACATCAGGTGGGAGGCTGTCCCATGAAGCGGGAGGTACCTGCGTGAGTGAGAGAGGTCTCAACCCCGTGGTGAGTCTTCCTCGTCTTCCGCCTGGTCCTTTGGTCACCGTGAAGAGTGTGTCTGGTTCCCAGCAAGATCTGGGTGATAAACCTGCTCCTGGAAGCGGGGGTGCTTTGGCCACTGTGAACCCAGCAAGTAGCCTACAGCAGGGTCAGCCGGCCGTTGTGGTGGCGACCGCTGCAGGTTTACAGGGTGAGGGGCAGGCATCTACCGTGGATCCAGTTGAGATGGACTGTATGTCATCTAGTATGGAAGAAGCTATGGCTAGGATAGCAATGGCTGCCGAGGGAGAGGGCACGCCACGCCATGTGGAGCCTCCTGCTTCTAGACGACCAACCAGCAGTGACTTGGAGGGCGTTTCCATTGTGCGGGAATCTCCCGTGATTGGGACGGAGCCGCGACCGGAAGTGACGTCAGTACGCGAACCGGAAGTGACGTCAGCGGGTGAACCGGAAGTAGCTGTGGTGACACCCGGAGCTCCGTTTCCCGGCCAGGTCCGGTCTTCAGCTTTGGAACAGAATATCCAGGGACTTGTGAGTATTCCCCCATCTGTGGGTCTCCCTCCTGAACAGGCTTCAGTTTGGGGGGATCACCCTGCGGGACATTTAGACGAGGAATGTCCGGCAATGGATTTTATTAGGGGGTTAGAAGGTTCCCAGTCCGTAGCTGTGACAGAAGTCCATGTAGGTTCCTATGGAGCCTGTGAAGAGATGGGGGACTCTGGTTTTAATATGGATGATGATACTTTATTGGCTCAGGTACAGGAAGCTTTGATGGGGTCGGGCCCCCCTCCGGGTTCTTCAGTAGTAAGGGGGAAGGCAGCAAGTCATGAGGAGACTGCCCAGATTGCGTCAATGGAGGTCCCAAGTGGGGTTGGTCCATTTGATGCACCCCAACCTGCGGGAGTTATCACAACCTCTCAGGAGGAGAACTTGCTTAATGCTTTGAGGGAGGGCAGGTCTTATGCCCAAGTGGCTGGGTTGAGTGCTCCCTTGGATCATATCTACAGCAAGTTCGGTGCCCGCAATTTCAGGGTTCCCCCTGCGCAAGAGCAGCGGGGTGAGGGGGCATGGTCCAGGGGAGGTGGTGGTGCAGAACGTAGGAGGAGGAATGTGGTGCAATTAAAGTTTATTGGTGAGGGTCGGTGCCCGTTTCGAGGAGAGGTCATCGATATGGTCCTCTCTCTGGGAGTGAGGGCGTCTGACCTCTTTGCGGTCATCCATCCGGGAGGTTCAGTAGAGTTTGATTTTAGTTTTGTGTCAGTCATTGTTATGGAAAAATTTTTGTTGAATTATGAACTAGTTAAAAGACAGGACCCATGGTCCAAGTTCTGTTTGACCCCCCTGTCTAGGCAAGAGGAGGTCAAAAATGTAACCATTCTGGTACGCAATGAATCCCTTCCTCCGGAAGACATTGCGACCTGGTTGACCCGTCATGGCCAGCTCCAGAGCCCCCTTTGGAAGAAGGTGGATGAAAGGGGGATCTGGACAGGGGCCTGGGGGGTTAAGATTAGGTTGAAGAGGCAGGGAAATAGCATGGCTCATATCCCTGGGAGCGCTTTCATTGGGAGAGACAGAATTTTGTTTTTTTATCCTGGACAGCCTAAAGGTGTTTTAAGTGCGGGTCCCCCACTCACTTGAGCGCTGAATGCACTGTTGTGAAGTGCACGCGCTGTGGTGGGAGGGGTCACCTGGCGGACGGGTGTGCCCATATTAGATGTAATCTTTGTAATGAGCTAGGTCACCCTTTTAGCCGATGTCCGCAGGCTTATAGGGGTAATGCGCAAGAGGAATCTGGGGTGTCGGAGGGTTTTACCTCGGACACTGATTCTGAGATGGAGGGGGGTGGGGGGGGGGCAGGCTGCGGATGTTTCTAGATCTGGTGGTCGGGCTGCCCCTATGCCCCAGAGGCAAGGTCCTGTCAGGAGGAGGGCGGGGGTTGGTGCAGCTGCCCCTGATCCTCCAGGTCAGAGTGGAGTGGACACTGATTCTGAGGTAGAGGGGGTGAGGAGCCCCAGAGGCAGGGTTTTGTCAGGAGGAGGGCGGGGGTTAGTGCAGTAGCCCCTGACCCTCCGAGTCAGAGTGGAGTGTCAGGAGGTGGTGGGGTTCTCCTTGGGGGGCCTCCTAAGTTTTTGCTAGATTCCTCTGCCTTAGATACTGATTCTGAGGTAGAGGGGGGTGAGGAGGGCTTGGCGGTTCCCCCTGGGGGGGGGGTGTTGGGGCCAGTCTGTACTATTCTTCCCCCCCTTCCCTTTCTCTTCGTGTTGCCCCTTCCTCCCGTCCTTGTTCTGTTCCCCTCCCGCTTTCTCCCCGTTCTGTCCCGCTCTCCCCCCCCCCCGGGTGGATTCCCATGCGTTGGGTGGTGCAGTAACCCAGAAGGATATGGAGGTGGCCCTTGGGTCACAGAAAAGGCCTAAGGCCGGGTCAAGTGCAAGCGCCCAGAGGCGATTCAGTTCGCATGTGCTGCGCTATATAAGTTTTCATTCATTCATTCATTCATTCAAGTGAAGAGCCCTCAGAGGGTATGAGTGGGGTGGGCCCCGCAGCCGATGGTACTGGTTGGGTAACGCTTAGGAAGAATAAGAAGAAAAAGAAAAAAAGTAAAAAAGGTGGTAGTGAGTAATGCGGGAGGGGGTTCTGTGCCCTGTTCTAAGCAGGATGAGGGTGCGGATGCAGCAGAGTAACTTGTTATCTTACTGGTCGGTTAATATAGCGGGATTTTGTTAGATGTTTATGATGCGTAGAAATGTGGTTTGTCGATAGATTTGGCTAACCATGACCTGGTGCAGTGGCCAGATATGGCAGAGGCTGTAGGTTTCTGCAGTCGGTGCCAAAAGGCTTGCGCAGGTAGTTGGCTAATCCGCGTAAAATATGTTATATATATATATATATGTTTGTTTTTGTTTCTGTTTGTTTCTTTTATGGACTTTAAATTATGGGTATGCACCAATAGTGACCCAGAGTGCAATGGGCCAGACAATGGAGGGTGATAAAAGTTTGCCCAACCTGATGGAGGTTCGCACTGGTGAATTGGTTGCGTGTTATTAGTTTGTGTTTCTAATGTTTGTAAATTTAATGACAGTTTTGTAGGAGTATTGTAGTTGTCTAAATGATTATCTTGTATATGTAAATGTTTGTAAGCGGTGTGAGATTTTCTTGTTGTTTCCCTGTTATTTGTAAATTTGGTACCTAATGTCGTGTCTAAACAAATAAAAAAAAAAATTTCCCCTTTAATAAAAATAAAAAAATATATAAAAAAAATATATTTTTTTATAAAAAAAAAAAGGGGGGGGGGGGTTGCCATCCGGGGGTCCTGGGGACCTCCGGACCTCTAAAAAAAATAAAAGAAAAGAAATTGTCCCTTTTAATAGAAAATTAAATACAAATATATTGAAAAAAATATATTCTTTTTATAAAAAATAAATAAAAAAAGAGGGGGTGTGCCAAGCGAACTGCGCATGTGCCGCCCGTGGACGTATCCCAGTGCGCATGTTCAGAATCACGTCGGACAGAATGCCTAAGTGACGTCGGCGCGCAATGTTTACGACGTGTGAACGTAACCTACGCCCAGCCCTATTCACATACTACATAAATGGCGTAAAATTTGACGGCGTCGTTCCCTGGCCCATACCTTTGCATTAGCTGTGCCTGCTATAGCCGGGGTAACTTTATGCCGGACGTAAGCCTTACGTTCGTGAATCGGCGTATCTTACTCATTTGCATATTTTACATTGGAACGCCGAATGCGGCCAGCGTAACTATGCGCCCACGGTACGCCGGCGTAGGCAAGTTACGCCGGACGACTGAAGCCATGTTTTTCGGCGTAACTTGCTTTGTGAATCGGCGCAAACATACGACGGCGTAATTCCTTTGTGAATCCGGGCCTCTATGTTTAAGTGATATGATGTAGAGAACCCCCAAACTCCTGTTGTCTGATTGGAGTGACTCCTGGGGCCCGGTACTGATAATCACTTACATATAGTTGTGCATTGGAATCTTTACCTCTATTATATACTTTTATCGCCATGGTTTGGTTGCATGTTGTAATAGGTCCTCCCCTAGTAGCTCAACGCCCCCATGTGTAGCACTACCCCCTGACGAGCCCCCACGTGTAGCACTACCCCCTGACGAGCCCCCACGAGTTGCACTACCCCCGGACGAGCCCCCACGTGTAGCACTACCCCCGGACGAGCCCTACGGGTAGCACTACCCCTGGACGAGCCCCCATGTGTAGTACTACCCCCGGACAAGCCCCCACGTGTAGCACTACCCCCGGACAAGCCCCCACGTGTAGCACTACCCCCGGACAAGCCCCCACGTGTAGCACTACCCCGGACAAGCCCCCATGTGTAGCACTACCCTCAGATGAGCCCCCACGTGTAGCACTACCCCCGGATGAGCCCCCTCGTGTAGCACTACCCCCGGACGAGCCCCCACGTGTAGCACTACCCCGGATGAGCCCCCTCGTGTAGCACTACCCTCGGACGAGCCCCCATGTGTAGTACTACCCCCGGACAAGCCCCCACGTGTAGCACTACCCCCGGACGAGCCCCCATGCGTAGTACTACCCCCGGACAAGCCCCCACGTGTAGCACTACCCCCGGATGAGCCCCCACGTGTAGCACTACCCCCGGACAAGCCCCACGTGTAGCACTACCCCCGGATGAGCACCCACGTGTAGCACTACCCTCGGATGAGCCCCCTCGTGTAGCACTACCCCCGGACGAGCCCCCACGTGTAGCACTACCCTCGGACAACCCCCCACGTGTATCACTATCCCCAGACGAGCCCCCACGTGTAGCACTACCCCCTGACGAGCCCCCACGTGTAGCACTTCCCCCCTGGATGAGCCCCACGTGTAGCACTACCCCCGGACGAGCCCCCACGTGTAGCACTACCCCCTGACGAGCCCCCACGTGTAGCACTACAGCCCGGACGAGCCGCGACGTGTAGCACTACCCCTGGATGAGCCCCCATGTGTAGCACTACCCCCGGACGAGCCCCCACGTGTAGCACTACCCCCTGACGGGCCCCACAGGTAGCACTACCCCCGGACGAGCCCCCACGTGTAGCACTACCCCTTGCTAACCACAGTTGTGGTTCACCAAAACCGTTACAACTTCAAACTTTAGGGAGCCGGACTGTGGCTGTTGGAGAAGGAAAATGTCCCGACGTCAGTGGGGAAAAACATAATGCCCCATCGTTTGTTTCGAAGGGAGTAATGGTACCCCATATTAGGTGTCATTGGGAGGCATCGTGCCCCATATTAGGTGTCATTGGGAGGAATTATGCCCCATTCTTAGTATCAGTAAAATCAGTTTGGAGAGCACGGCTCCAGCATCAGCTATCACTTTGCACCAACGTTGTTACTCCAGTTCTGTCTTTCCTTTCGTTTCCTCCCTTTGATGGTTTTACTCCTTTTTTCTCTCATACTTTAATTCCTCCACAGTAGTGTAGTGTAGCGTAGCACTAGGCCCGGATGAGCCCCCACGTGTAGCACTACCCCCGGACGAGCCCCCACGTGTAGCACTACCCCCGGACGAGCCCCCACGTGCAGCACTACCCCCGGACGAGCCCCCACGTGTAGCACTACCCCTGGATGAGCCCCCTCGTGTAGCACTACCCCCGGACGAGCCCCCACGTGCAGCACTACCCTCGGACAACCCCCCACGTGTATCACTATCCCCAGACGAGCCCCCACGTGTAGCACTACCCCCTGACGAGCCCCCACGTGTAGCACTACCCCTGGACGAGCCCCACGTGTAGCACTACCCCCGGACGAGCCCCCACGTGTAGCACTACCCCCTGACGAGCCCCCACGTGTAGCACTTCCCCCCTGGACGAGCCCCACGTGTAGCACTACCCCCTGACGAGCCCCCACGTGTAGCACTACAGCCCGGACGAGCCGCGACGTGTAGCACTACCCCTGGACGAGCCCCCATGTGTAGCACTACCCCCGGACGAGCCCCCACGTGTAGCACTACCCCCTGACGGGCCCCACAGGTAGCACTACCCCCGGACGAGCCCCCACATGTAGCACTACTCCTTGCTAACCGCAGTTGTGGTTCACCAAAACCGTTACAACTTCAAATATTAGGGAGCCGGACTGTGGCTGTTGGAGAAGGAAAAGGTCCCGACGTCAGTGGGGAAAAACATAATGTCCCATCGTTTGTTTCGAAGGGAGTAATGGTACCCCATATTAGGTGTCATTGGGAGGCATCGTGCCCCATATTAGGTGTCATTGGGAGGAATTATGCCCCATTCTTAGTATCAGTAAAATCAGTTTGGAGAGCACGGCTCCAGCATCAGCTATCACTTTGCACCAACGTTGTTACTCCAGTTCTGTCTTTCCTTTCGTTTCCTCCCTTTGATGGTTTTACTCCTTTTTTCTCTCATACTTTAATTCCTCCACAGTAGTGTAGTGTAGCGTAGCACTACCCCCGTACAAGCCCCCACGTGTAGCACTACCCCCGGACGAGCCCCCACGTGTAGCACTACCCCCGGACAAGCCCCCACGTGTAGCACTACCCCCGGACGAGCCCCCACGTGCAGCACTACCCCCGGACGAGCCCCCACGTGCAGCACTACCCCCGGACGAGCCCCCACGTGCAGCACTACACCCCGGACGAGCCCCCACGTGCAGCACTACACCCCGGACGAGCCCCCACGTGCAGCACTACCCGTGGACGAGCCCCCACGTGTAGCACTACCCCCGGATGAGCCACCACGTGTAGCACTACTCCCGGACGAGCCCCCACGTGTAGCACTACCCCCGGACGAGCCCCCATGTGTAGTACTACCCCCGGACAAGCCCCCACGTGTAGCACTACCCCCGGACAAGCCCCCACGTGTAGCACTACCCCCGGACAAGCCCCCACGTGTAGCACTACCCCGGACAAGCCCCCATGTGTAGCACTACCCTCGGATGAGCCCCCACGTGTAGCACTACCCCGGATGAGCCCCCTCGTGTAGCACTACCCCGGACGAGCCCCCACGTGTAGCACTACCCCGGATGAGCCCCCTCGTGTAGCACTACACTCGGACGAGCCCCCATGTGTAGTACTACCCCCGGACAAGCCCCCACGTGTAGCACTACCCCCGGACGAGCCCCCATGTGTAGTACTACCCCCGGACGAGCCCCCACGCGCAGCACTACCCCCGGACGAGCCCCCACGTGTAGCACTACCCTCGGACAACCCCCCACGTGTATCACTATCCCCAGACGAGCCCCCACGTGTAGCACTACCCCCTGACGAGCCCCCACGTGTAGCACTTCCCCCCTGGACGAGCCCCACGTGTAGCACTACCCCCGGACGAGCCCCCACGTGTAGCACTACCCCCAAAGGAGCTGCTGGTTTAGTTTGGGTTTTGCCCGTTACCTCTAAGTTCATTGTCCGGGGGAGAAAGTCTGTAAGAATTGCAATGTCCACACAAGATGTAAAACTTTCAACTGTTGGGTTTTATTTTTGTTGCATAAAACTTGTGAAGGAAGTAGAGAGTATGGAGAGAAGGGGAAGGTTCAGGAAGGCAGTACAGAATGCACAAAAAGTATCAAAAGTTCCAGTATTCACCACTCACTCCTGAGTGGGTATTGCTCACCCAGATAGGCCCCTCCCACATGCAGAGAAGGGCTGGCAGCCTTAGGCCTGGGGGGCAAGTCCAGTCAAGTGGCCCATTGAACCGCCGAATCAGCTCACCATCCATGGCCCATCTGGTTTTCACCAGTGCCCATCAATGCAGCCTGATCACTGGGGCAGGTTACATGGGGTGTATGAGGGGGATGGGGGTCAGCTAGGGTTGTCGGGGTCTCTTGCCTCAGTGATCTCGGCTCAGCAGGTCCTTGCACGCCTCCTGGGGGGTAATGCTCCTGGTCCTGGGGTCAAGTTGCAGCCAGCGCTCAGCCCTGTGTCCCGGCTCCCTGGCATGCCCTGCCTCTGCCTGCCTCCAAGAATCCAGTCCCAGGGAGTTGTTGTTTCCTCTGCGCTGCTCTGTTTTCCCCCCCGGGGGCTTGAGGGTGGACTACAACTCCTGGAATGCAACAGCTAGTGGTCGCCCCGAGTTCCAAGACCAGAATAAAAAATAAAATGGTAGCGGACATTTTGAACATAAGTTAGGGCGGCCTTGGAGGCAATTGCCACCCTGCCCCCCGGCCCAGCCCTCCCCTGCCCAGTATAGAAACTCTGCCACAGACCGTCTGTGAATGAACATTGGATAGCCAGGAATCCTCTGTCACAGGATTTTAGTCCCGACCTTCCTGCCGTACAGCAAAAGAGCCTTTAAGCCGATCCGGCGGACTGTAAGGCAAACTTGCGGTGGATCCTCGTTAACGAGATCACCAGGCCTAACCCGAGACATCAGCCTGCATTGCTCAGTCTCCTCCAGGGCAGGTCCTCCCCCGGTCTCCTTCCTCCACTTGGATGGACAGCCTGGGATCCCCTTCAGAATCATAGACCCCAGCCAGCATAGCTGGGCCTACTGAACAAGCATTGCAGTCCTGGACTAACGTGGTACCAGGGCTAGGCTGACCACGTGTCCCGGATTGCCCGGGACAGTCCCGGGCACATTCACTGCTGTATTCAGCAAGCTATTGCTCACCAAGATACGCCAGCGTAGCGTATTTTCGAAGGCGCAGGCCGGCTTAAGTGGAAGTGGGCGTGACCCCATGCAATTGATAGACCGAGCATGCTGCAGTGTTTTACGCCCGACGTATCACGAACTGCGCATGCGCCGTAACGTGGATGCTTGAAACAGCACCCTTATGCGCATGCTCACAACAACGCCGGCACAACTGCCTAAGCTACGCCGGATCACCAGGAACGCCGTGAACGTAACGTACGCCCAATACGCCGGCCTGTGTTCTCTGGGGCAGACCTTTGCATGTCTATTGCTGGGTTGCGCCTCATCTATGGGGAATAACTTTATGCCGGATGTACAACTTACGCAAACATCGCATAGCATGCGTCAGGCGCACGTACGTTCGTGAATCTCCGTATTTCCCTCATTTGCATATTTGAATGGCTAATCAATGGGAGCTCCACATGCGTCCAGGCGGAAAGTGCGCCCACGCTACACCGGGGAAGGTAAGCTAGGTCTGGCTAGGGTGGCCTGTTTTTAGACGTATGTTGGTTTTGTGGGTCTGGCGCACACATACGCCGGGCGCACATTTGCACTACGTCGGCGTAAAGTGATTTGTGAATCCGGACCGCTGTCCCCAGTGCCTGAGAAAAAAAACACAACACCTCAAGCCTGAGGGTTGGGAACCTGAACCAAATATTTGGATAGGTAAAGGAAAGAAAGGGAGGAACAAAGTATAACAATGACATCATCACACGATCTGTACGTGACATGTTACCTCCCTTCACTAACTATCTAATCCCGCCCCATTCTCTATCTAATCCCGCCCCATTCTCTATCTAATCCCGCCCCATTCTCTATCTAATCCCGCCCCATTCTCTATCTTATCCCGCCCCATTCTCTATCTAATCCCGCCCCATTCCCTATCTAATCCCGCCCCATTCTCTATCTAATCCCGCCCCATTCCCTATCTAATCCCGCCCCATTCTCTATCTAACCCCGCCCCATTCTCTATCTTATCCCGCCCCATTCCCTATCTTATCCCGCCCCATTCTCTATCTAATCCGTCCCATTCTCTATCTAATCCCGCCCCATTCTCTATCTTATCCCGCCCCATTCTCTATCTAATCCCGCCCCATTCTCTATCTAATCCCGCCCCATTCTCTATCTAATCCCGCCCCATTCCCTATCTAATCCCGCCCATTCTCTATCTAATCCCGCCCCATTCCCTATCTAATCCCGCCCCATTCTCTATCTAATCCCGCCCCATTCTCTATCTTCTCTAATCCCGCCCCATTCTCTATCTAATCCCGCCCCATTCTCTATCTAATCCCGCCCCATTCCCGCCCCATATCTAATCCCGCCCCATTCTCTATCTAACCCCGCCCCATTCTCTATCTTATCCCGCCCCATTCCCTATCTAATCCCGCCCCATTCTCTATCTAATCCCGCCCCATTCTCTATCTAATCCCGCCCCATTCTCTATCTTTTCCCGCCCCATTCTCTATCTAATCCCGCCCCATTCCCTATCTAATCCCGCCCCATTCTCTATCTAATCCCGCCCCATTCCCTATCTAATCCCGCCCCCATTCTCTATCTTTTCCCGCCCCATTCTCTATCTTTTCCCGCCCCATTCTCTATCTAATCCCGCCCCATTCCCTATCTAATCCAGCCCCTTCTCTATCTAATCCCGCCCCATTCCCTATCTAATCCCGCCCCATTCTCTATCTAATCCCGCCCCATTCTCTATCTAATCCCGCCCCATTCTCTATCTAATCCCGCCCCATTCTCCGATGGTCTTCACAGCAGATCCAGTACCTAGAAAAGAAACACAATTATGCACAGAGAAATATCCCTTTCATAAGACATCAAAGATATTTACATGGAAGCAGAGCTGCATCTCCGCAGAGGTGAAACTTTCCTTCTCAAAGATTTCTTATCTACTCTAAAAAGTCTCTTTACTTTATTCTGAGGACCAGCGCCACCTAGTGTCAGAGGCACAGAAGTCCTATTGTACTCGGCTCGTAAGCAGCGCTGCCAACCTACCAGATAGAAATTTACTGACACAGCCGAGTTTTTATTGGTAGTTCCAAAAGTTACAAAAGTAAAATTTTAAGTGCAAAGTCCAGTATTTAGGCTAATACTATGTGATTTAACCACTTAAGGACCGCCTCCTGCAGATATACGTCGGTAGAAAGGCACGGCTGGGCACAGGCACGTACAGGTACGTCCTCTTTAAGTGCCCAGTTGTGGGTCGCGGGCGCGCGCCCGTGACCCGGTCCGAAGCTCCGTGACCACGGGACCAGCGGCCCATGATCGGTCCCCGGAGATGAAGAATGGGGAGAGGTGTAAACAAACCTTCCCCGTTCCTCACTGTGGCGCTGTCACTGATCGTCTGTTCCCTGATATAGGGAAACACGATCAGTGACGTCACACGTCCAGCCCCGCCCCCCTACAGTTAGAAACACATATGAGTAGTAAAAAAATGAAAATGCAATAAAACTCTCCCCCTATTTTGTAAATGCGGTAAATTTTGCGCAAACCAATCGATAAACGCTTATTGCGATTTTTTTTTTACCAAAAATATATAGAAGAATACGTATCGCCCTAAACTGACGAAAATGTTTTTTTTATATATTTTTAGGGATATTTATTACAGCGAAAAGTAAAAAATATTCCATTATTTTCAAAATTGTGGCTGTATTTTTGTTTATAGCACAAAAAATAAAACCCCCCGAGGTGATCAAATACCACCAAAAGAAATCTCTATTTGTGGGGAGAAAAGGACGCCGATTTTGTTTGGGAGCCACGTCGCACGACCGCGCAATTGTCAGTTAAAGCGACGCAGTGCCGAATCGCAAAAACTGTCCGGGTCCTTTACCTGCATAATGGTCCGGGGCTGAAGGGGTTAAGGGAGGTATTATATTTCCGATATAGTAAGTAGCTCAGGGGCAGGACTCTGGAGGGAAATACATTAGAATGGGCGGTGCTCTCATGACAAGTGATAGTGACAGAAGTGTGCAGCAGCACAGATCACCGACATGATTGGACGGGTGATCTGTCTATCAAAGTAGACAAGGGGGAGGGGCTGTATATGACGGCTCGCGGCGGGGAACACGGCTATCCAATTGAAAGATGTTATGTTCCCCGCACTTTCAAGAACCAGGGGGCGGCGGCTCCGGGTCCTCTCTATTACCAAGCACAGGTACGCTGAGATATGGGGACATTAGAGTGTCAGCTCCTGGGCTCAGTCATAGACTATAGTGGGACATTAGAGTGTCAGCTCCTGGGCTCAGCCATAGACTATAGTGGGGACATTAGAGTGTCAGCTCTTGGGCTCAGTCATAGACTATAGTGGGGACATTAGAGTGTCAGCTCCTGGGCTCAGTCATAGACTATAGTGGGGACATTAGAGTGTCAGCTCCTGGGCTCAGTCATAGACTATAGTGGGGACATTAGAGTGTCAGCTCCTAGGCTCAGCCCCTCCCTGTGGGCGGTCACACTCACCTCTCCTTCAGGTCACATGATCACTCTGCCCACTGACAGCATTTCTGGGCGGGGCCTCTGCTATAAAACGAGATCACGTGACGCCCCGCCCCCTAATAGGCGGAGCCACCCAGATTTTTCTATTTCTGCCCGCCAATCAAACAAAGAGACCCAAATGTCTCTCGGGCGCCACCCACTTATACCTTTCCGTTTACTTCCGGGTGAGGAGTCTGTTTACCTTCCGGGGGTCAGTGGAGGGGCGGGGTGAGAGGTGACTGGGCGGGGCCACATAACAGACCATGTGAGGGACAGAGCGCCCCCCTCCCCCTGTCACCCCTCTGTGACCCCCCCTTATAGGATAGAATGACCCCCCCCCCGTATCACCAAATCGGCGTTTCTTCATCCAATAGAAATATTCTCCTCCCCTCAATGGATTTCCACCAATCACCCAACAAGGAAATGACGAGGTCATCGTACAACGCACTTTTATTAATAAGCCCCTCCCACACTCTATAAGCTCCTCCCACATTTCAGTGCCCCAGAAGACCGGCACCAGCTCTATCATTAATATCCCCCCAGCACCGCCCCTCCCCCCACCATCTTCCCCCCCCCCCAAGCACCGCCCCTCCCCCCACCATCTTCCCCTCCCCCAGCACCGCCCCTCCCCCACCATCTTCCCCTCCCCCAGCACCGCCCTCCCCCCCACCATCTTCCCCTCTCTATACAAACTCTTCTCTTTTCTCTCTTTTCTCACTTTTTGCTTTTTTTTTTAATAAATATAAAACGGTCCAATGAGGGACTTGCTTGTCTTTGGCGGACTAAGATCTTCCTCCGAGTCCAGCTTCATCCACATGCAGTGCAGCCTAGGAGCTCTTACAGAAACATACAACAAGAGGCTGCAGTCCCGCCACAAGTTAGAGGAATGAATGGGATTGGCAGTGAAAGGGTTAAAATGGGGGGAGGGGAAAATATGATTTGTCAGTTGAAGAGAATAAATCTCCCTAAAGGGGGCGCAGAGAGCAATAAAAACCTGACGGGGGTTCTAATCCCTCTCCACTCCATCCAACACCAACTATAACCAGGATCTCCTTCATTTATAATGTAACATATGGGGGGGGGGTGGGGAGACAATTATTTGGCGGTGAAAGAGTTAATGTGTGTGGTGGGGAGGGGGAGTTTTGTTTGGCAGTGAAAGGGTTAAATCTCCTTCCCAATAACATGTTCTTCCCGGAGCCGTACCCCTATGAGATCCGTATTCTCATCCTACAGCCTGAATTCACAAAGCTCACAAATAAGGACGTGGCCCCTTTAAGAGAAATCGTCAGTTATAAAATAACTGCCAGAAGCACAGAAGTGTAAACAAAACATTCTGTTACCACGGTAACCTGGCCTGCTGTGAGGTCACAGCCTCAGCCTATAAATAGGCGTGCAGGGGGAGGGGCTGTCACTTGACATTTGGTCTTGACAGGAGAAGCATCTCTCTTGCAGAGCTCCTGAGTGATTGGATTTGTATTTCATCACATTATCTCCAGTGATTGGAATTCAGAGTCTATTGATTGATTGATTGGCATTAATTGTCTGATCGTCTATTACTAGTAATTGGCATTTCCTGCCACTTATTTTCTACAAGCAAAAATGAGGAACCAAATCCTCGTTATGATTGTTACTCTGATACTCTCTTTGGGAGTCCAGAGACACATCATCATCCGATCCCCAGAGGTCCACGTGGATCAGCAGGGGCCCTCCAATGTCATCAGAGGGGCCCCACAGGAGGAGGGGATTGAGGAAACACCACATCAGCCAGAGAAGATTCCGCTGATTTTTAGGATCCTGTATCCATGGGCCGTCCCCAGAGACATCATCAGAGGGGGCCCAGAGATCGGCATGAAGAAGGAGGGGCCCCCAAATCTCATCAGAGGGGCCCCAGAGGAACAGATTGTGGAAACTCCACAGCAGCCAGAGAAGATTCCGCTGATTTTTAGGATCCTGTATCCATGGGCCGTCCCCAGAGACGTCATCAGTGGGGGCCCAGAGATCGGCATGAAGAAGGAGGGGCCCTCAGATGTCATCAGAGGAGCCCCAGAGGAAGAGATTGTGGAAACTCCACAGCAGCCAGCGAAGATTCCGCTGATTTTTAGGATCCTGTATCCATGGGCCGTCCTTAGAGACGTCATTTGCGGGGGCCCAGAGATCGGCATGAAGAAGGAGGGGCCCTCAAATGTCATCAGAGGGGCCCCAGAGGAACAGATTGTGGAAACTCCACAGCAGCCAGCGAAGATTCCGCTGATTTTTAGGATCCTGTATCCATGGGCCGTCCCCAGATACGTCATCAGAGGGGGCCCAGAGATCGGCATGAAGAAGGAGGGGCCCTCAGATGTCTTTAGAGGGGCCCCAGAGAAACAGATTGTGGAAACTCCACAACAGCCAGCAAAGATTCCGCTGATTTTTAGGATCCTGAATCCATGGGCCGTCCCCAGAGACATCGGAGGGGCCCCAGAGACGCCCATGGACAGGGAGAACATGAAGAGGACGGAGCAGCCAGTGGAGGAAACAGTCGGAGGAAATGGAAATGTCCCTCCAGAACCCATCAGCTGGTTTATATTCCTGACCCGTCCTCCAGTCTGGTTTAGCTTGGCAGTCCTGATAACGTTTCTGATTGTGAAATACGTCCTGCGCCAATATCGCCTGGCCAGAATATTAGGACGTTTTATGATGTTCCAGGAGCTGATCGGATTGATTTATCTACTGATCGATATCTGGAACAGACGGGGGCCAGTCTTTGAGAACATAATCCTACCCCTCTATATTAAATGAGGGGTGATCGGTACCAATGGGTGGTCACGGGGCTCTGGCCAGTCTGGTCCAAGGGGTGGGTGGCCCTAGACAACACAGTGCCCCCGTACTTATTAATATTGTTACTGAGCACCGGTCAGAATGCTTTCTGGGGGTGATCACCATGCTGGTGGTGCTGCTCCTAATATACTTCAAGGCATTCTACCGACTGCGCCGACCAACAAGTAGTAACATCACCCCACCCCCGAGTGACGTCATTTCACCACCGTGTGACGTCATTTCACCACCGTGTGACGCCATTTCACCAAGTGACATCATCATAACAGAAAGTGATGACACCATTCCACCACCAAGTGACATCATTATACCAGAAAGTGATGACACCATTCCACCACCAAGTGACATCATTATACCAGAAAATTATGTCATCATTCCACCAAGTGAGAATTCAGAGAGCACCATGGAGACCGACTTTCCCATTCCCAGAGTCGCACCTTCTCCAAATCGCCTACTTGCCCTGCGACGCCCGAAAATGAGGAGACGTAAACCACAAATGGTGCCCAGGCACAGAATGATCTTACAACAAAAGACTGCCGTCATCCCATTGAGTGAGGACACCATTCCACCAACACATGATGTCATTCTACCAGCAAATGATGTCATCATTCCACCTTCAAGTGAAAATGCAGTGAGCACCATGGGGGAGACTGACACTCCTGTTTGCAGCGTTGCACCTCCTCGAGCTTCCCTTAGTGCTAGGATAAGCCAGCAAATAAAGGAGCTCCAACCATCAATGGAGGTCGGGCACAGGGATACCGTCCCACGAAACAGTGACATCATCCCACCCAGTGATGTCATCATTCCACCATCAAGGAAAAATGCAGCGAGCGCCATGGAAGGGACGGCCCTTCCCATTTTCAGAGTTGCATCTTCTCGAGCTTCCATTGGTCCTAGGATAAGGCAGCTAATAAAGGAGCTTCAACTATCAATGGAGGTCCGGCACAGGGATACCGACCCACACAAGAGTGAGAGGCCCACCGAGGACCGCCATTAAACCGGATCTTTACTTTTCATAGCACTTTTGGCCGGGTGACTTCAGGTTCCAACCTCTGGCCCCATTTAATTGGCTGGGCAAACATGACGTCCAATAGAGAAGAGTTACCAAGAGTGTAAATGTAGACATTAAGCTTTAAGGATAATCAAAAATATCACATTGTAAAGGGGAAGGTAGAAGAAGGGGGAGGGGAGTATGGAAGAGGGAGAGAGGGAGGAAGGGAGAGGGAAGGTTGGATAAAGAAGGGGGGTGAGGGTTGGGGGGAACCCCCACACCCCTTCCTTACCCCAACCTCCCCTCCTTTCCTCCCTCTCTCCCTCTCCCTCTTCCGCTACATTTACACTCTTGGCAACACTTGGGTATGAGGCGGCTTTCGGAGGACTCAAATTTTGCGTGTGTTGGACCGGCGAGGAGAGGAGGTTGGAGGCCGGTATCTTTTTGAGGCATGTGTTGGATCGGCTATGAGGAGAGGTTGGAGGCCGGTATGTTTTTGAGGCATGTGTTAGACCAGCTATGAGGAGAGGTTGGAGGCCGGTATGTTTTTGAGGTGTGTGTTAGACCAGCTATGAGGAGAGGTTGGAGGCCGGTATGTTTTTGAGGCGTGTGTTGGACCACCTAGGAGGAGAGGTTGAAGGCCGGTATGTTTTTGAGGTGTGTGTTGGACCGGCTATGACTGGAGGTTGGAGGCCGGTATGGGAGGAGTCTTTCCAGCTTTCTCTGCTGGAGAAATGAGAACTCTTCCCACCAGTGAGGTCCTTCATGGAGAAGTCCAAGGCCTCACTCACACGGGGGGTATGAATCTGTACCCTGTATGGGGGCTGCACTTACCCCAAAAAGGACATCCATGTGGGTGCAGTTGCGCGGACGCACCCTGGGTGCGTTCGGGGCCGTGCACCGGCACCCACACAGATGTCACATTGGGAACAGCCGCTGCACCCCAGAGGACAGCAATGTGACTGCCTACATGGGATGCTGGGAACACCTGTGCATCCCCATTGCGGTACACACGGCCCTCCCATGGAGTACGGATTATTACCCCCCGTGTGAATGAGGCCTAAGGGTGAATATTTACCTCCATTGTGTTCCTAATTTGGGGACCACTGTACCCCTCTTTATTGTTATTTGGGGTGTTTTATTATAGGAGTGTTATAGATTGTAGATTAGGAGAAGTTTGGATTTCTTCTGGAGGTGTGTTGAGTGGACATCACTGATATACCCCGCTCAGCGGGGGCGGGCCTTATAGAACAGAGGCCGCATATGGGCAGCACAGAGGCTTAGTGGTGAGCCTTGCAGCACTGGGGTCCTTGGTTCAAATCCTGACCAGGACACTATCTGCATGGAGTTTGCATGTTCTCCCTGTGCTTGCGTGGGTTTCCTCCGGGTTCTCCGGTTTCCTCCCACACAACATGCTACCTTTGCGTTGGTGGTGCAGTGGTTAGCACAGCTGCCTTCCAAGCAGATGACCCGGGTTCGATTCCCGGCCAACGCCATCTCCAATACTTGGAGTCCTGAGAGAGAAGAGCGCCATACAAGGTCAGTGGTGAGTATACAGCGGGGAGGGAAAGTTTGGGCACCCCAGGTAATAATTAGTATTAATGTGCATAACGAAGCCGAGGAAAGACGGAAAAATCTCCAAAAGACATCAAATTACAGATCAGACATTCTTATAATGTGTCACAGAAAGTTACATTTTATTTCCATCATTTACACTTTCAGAGTGACAGAAAACAAAAACATGGCGTCTGCAAAAGTTTGGGCACCCTGCAGAATTTCCAGCATGCAGAGCTGAGAGCTGCCGGTGTCATGGATTGTACTCAGTCATTCCCTGGGAAGACCAGGTGACGTCACTCTCAGAGGGTATAAATGCCCCTCCCCCACCAATCAGCACCATGGCTTCTTCTAAGCAGTGAAAGTGAGAATAGTTGTCGCTCACAAAGCCGGAGAAGCGATAAGAAGACAGCAAAGCGTTTTCACATGTCACAGGGGGTCAGCCCCCGGGGGAGGGGCTCCAAAGTCTCAATCTGTCTCAGCTTCTTCCGCAATCTCCTGAGTTCTGTGGTGTCCATTATGGCCCTGCGAGGACAATACACAGGTGAGGAGAAAAGAAAAGGAAAGCGGGCGCAAGGGGGTGAGAACATTCGGGAAATGCGCCGCACATGCGTGGGTAGACATCGATGTACAGGAGGTTATGTTTGTGTGGGAGGGGCCTCGGGGGAGGGGGAGGGACTACCTTTGCTCAGGTGTGGCGCTCTTTAGGAGTCTGTAAAATCTCCCGGTCCCCCGAGAAATCTGTAAATGTTATTTATGGGAAATCCGAGTCTGGGGGTGACATCATATCAGGGGGCGTGGTCAGCAGAGGCCCCTCCCATAGATACTGGCTGTAGGAAGAGTGATCATGTGATGCGTTTCTGAACCAGAGGCGGGTGTGTTTTTTATTTTTTGATGGCCGAAGGGCTTCGCTGGTGTGCACCGCCATTGGAACACAAGGGCCGCCACAGCACTGCATTCCGCCGAGTATGACGGTCAGGAGCAGGAAGAGTGACACTCCAGAGGCGAGTATTGGTGATGAAGGACCGCCCACAAGGTCTCCACTATAGTTATAATAGATTATAGTGGGACATTATAGCTCCTGGGACTATAGTGGGGATTAGAGTGTCATTGGGCTCAGAGTGTGGGGGACAGCAGCTCCTGGGCTCAGTCATAGACTATAGTGGGGACATTAGAGTGTCAGCTCCTGGGCTCAGCCATAGACTATAGTGGGACATTAGAGTGTCAGCTCCTGGGATCAGCTATAGTGGGGGACATAGACTCCTGGGCTCATAGTGCACTGGGACATTAGAGTGTCAGCTCCTGGCTCAGCTATAGTGGGACATAGACTCCTGGGCTCATTCCCCAGACTGGGGACATTAGAGTGTCAGCTCCTGGGCTCAGCCATAGACTATAGTGGGGACATTAGAGTGTCAGCTCCTGGGCTCAGTCATAGACTATAGTGGGACATTAGAGTGTCAGCTCCTGGGATCAGCCATAGACTATAGTGGGACATTAGAGTGTCAGCTCCTGGGCTCAGCCATAGACTATAGTGGGACATTAGAGTGTCAGCTCCTGGGCTCAGTCATAGACTATAGTGGGACATTAGAGTGTCAGCTCCTGGGCTCAGTCATAGACTATAGTGGGGACATTAGAGTGTCAGCTCCTGGGCTCAGTCATAGACTATAGTGGGACATTAGAGTGTCAGCTCCTGGGCTCAGTCATAGACTATAGTGGGACATTAGAGTGTCAGCTCCTGGGCTCAGCCATAGACTATAGTGGGGACATTAGAGTGTCAGCTCCTGGGCTCAGCCATAGACTATAGTGAGACATTAGAGTGTCAGCTCCTGGGCTCAGTCATAGACTATAGTGGGGACATTAGAGTGTCAGCTTCTGGGCTCAGCCATAGACTATAGTGAGACATTAGAGTGTCAGCTCCTGGGCTCAGTCATAGACTATAGTGGGGACATTAGAGTGTCAGCTTCTGGGCTCAGCCATAGACTATAGTGGGACATTAGAGTGTCAGCTCCTGGGCTCAGCCATAGACTATAGTGGGGACTAGAGTGTCAGTCCTGGGCTCAGATAGACATTGGGGACATTAGAGTGTCAGCTCCTGGGCTCAGCCATAGACTATAGTGGGGACATTAGAGTGTCAGCTCCTGGCTCAGTCCATAGACTATAGTGGGGACATTAGAGTGTCAGCTCCTGGGCTCAGTCATAGACTATAGTGGGGACATTAGAGTGTCAGCTCCTGGCTCAGCTAGACAGAGGGACATTAGAGTGTCATCCTGGGCTCAGATAGACTATAGTGAGGACATTAGAGTGTCAGCTCCTGGGCTCAGTCATAGACTATAGTGGGGACATTAGAGTGTCAGCTCCTGGGCTCAGTCATAGACTATAGAGGGACATGGGTCAGCTCCTGGCTCACATAGACTAGTGGGGACATTAGTGTCAGCTCCTGGGCTCAGTCATAGACTATAGTGGGGACATTAGAGTGTCAGCTCCTGGGCTCAGCCATAGACTATAGTGGGGACATTAGAGTGTCAGCTCCTGGGCTCAGCCATAGACTATAGTGGGACATTAGAGTGTCAGCTCCTGGGATCAGCCATAGACTATAGTGGGACATTAGAGTGTCAGCTCCTGGGCTCAGTCATAGACTATAGTGGGGACATTAGAGTGTCAGCTCCTGGGCTCAGATAGACTATAGTGGGGACATTAGAGTGTCAGCTCCTGGGCTCAGCAGCATAGACTATAGTTGTGGACATTAGAGTGTCAGTTCCTGGGCTCAGATAGACTATAGTGGGGACATTAGAGTGTCAGCTCCTGGGCTCAGCCATAGACTATAGTGGGACATTAGAGTGTCAGCTCCTGGGATCAGTCATAGACTATAGTGGGGACATTAGAGTGTCAGCTCCTGGGCTCAGCCATAGACTATAGTGGGACATTAGAGTGTCAGCTCCTGGGCTCAGCCATAGACTATAGTGGGGACATTAGAGTGTCAGCTTCTGGGCTCAGCCATAGACTATACTATAGTGGGGACATTAGAGTGTCAGCTCCTGGGCTCAGTCATAGACTATAGTGGGGACATTAGAGTGTCAGCTTCTGGGCTCAGCCATAGACTATAGTGGGACATTAGAGTGTCAGCTCCTGGGCTCAGCCATAGACTATAGTGGGGACATTAGAGTGTCAGCTCCTGGACTCAGCCATAGACTATAGTGGGGACATTAGAGTGTCAGCTCTGGCTGCCATAGACTATATATGAGACTTAGAGTGTCAGCCCTGGGCTCATAGACTATAGTGGGACATTAGAGTGTCAGCTCCTGGGCTCAGCCATAGACTATAGTGGGGACATTAGAGTGTCAGCTCCTGGGCTCAGCCATAGACTATAGTGGGGACATTAGAGTGTCAGCTCCTGGGCTCAGTCATAGACTATAGTGGGGACATTAGAGTGTCAGCTCCTGGGCTCAGTCATAGACTATAGTGGGGACATTAGAGTGTCAGCTCCTGGGCTCAGTCATAGACTATAGTGGGGACATTAGAGTGTCAGCTCCTGGGCTCAGCCATAGACTATAGTGAGGACATTAGAGTGTCAGCTCCTGGGCTCAGTCATAGACTATAGTGGGGACATTAGAGTGTCAGCTCCTGGGCTCAGTCATAGACTATAGTGGGGACATTAGAGTGTCAGCTCCTGGGCTCAGCCATAGACTATAGTGGGGACATTAGAGTGTCAACTCCTGGGCTCAGACTATAGTGTGACATTAGAGTGTCAGCTCCTGGGCTCAGTCATAGACTATAGTGGGACATTAGAGTGTCAGCTCCTGGGCTCAGTCATAGACTATAGTGGGACATTAGAGTGTCAGCTCCTGGGCTCAGCCATAGAGGACATTAGAGTGTCAGCTCCTGGGCTCAGTTATAGAGTATCAGCTCCTGGGGTCACCATAGACTCAGCTCCATTAGAGTGTCAGCTCCTGGGCTCAGCCATAGACTATAGTGAGACATTAGAGTGTCAGCTCCTGGGCTCAGTCATAGACTATAGTGGGGACATTAGAGTGTCAGCTCCTGGGCTCAGCCATAGACTATAGTGGGGACATTAGAGTGTCAGCTCCTGGGCTCAGCCATAGACTATAGTGGGACATTAGAGTGTCAGTTAGAGGTCAGCAGCTCCTGGGCTCAGTCATAGACTATAGTGGGGACACATTAGTCAGTGTCAGCTCCTGGGCTCAGCCATAGACTATAGTGGGACATTAGAGTGTCAGTTAGAGGTCAGCTCCTGGGATCAGCCATAGACTATAGTGGGACATTAGAGTGTCAGCTCCTGGGCTCAGATAGACTATAGTCAGCTCCTGGGCTCAGCCATAGACTATAGTGGGACATTAGAGTGTCAGCTCCTGGGATCAGTCATAGACTATAGTGGGGACATTAGAGTGTCAGCTCCTGGGCTCAGCCATAGACTATAGTGGGACATTAGAGTGTCAGCTCCTGGGCTCAGCCATAGACTATAGTGGGGACATTAGAGTGTCAGCTCCTGGGCTCAGCCATAGACTATAGTGGGACATTAGAGTGTCAGCTCCTGGGCTCAGCCATAGACTATAGTGGGGACATTAGAGTGTCAGCTTCTGGGCTCAGCCATAGACTATACTATAGTGGGGACATTAGAGTGTCAGCTCCTGGGCTCAGCCCCTTCCTGTGGGCGGTCCTCAGTGATGATCACGCCTTTCCTTCAGGTCACATGATCACTCTGCCCACTGACAGCGTTTCTGGGCGGGGCCTCTGCTGAAAACGAGATCACGTGACGCCCCGCCCCCTAATAGGCGGAGCCATCAGGAATTCTCTTCTTCCGCCCGCCAATCAAACAAAGAGACGCAAATATCTTTCGGGTTCCACCCACTTCCGGCCTTTCCGTTTACTTCCGGGTGAGGAGGAGTCTGTTTACTTTCCGGGGTCGGTGGTGGAGGGGTGAGAGGCCACATAACAGACCATGTGAGGGACAGAGCGCTCCCCTTCCCCTGTCACCCCTCTGTGACCCCCCCTTATAGGATAGAATGACCCCCCCTGTATGAGGGACAGAGCGCTCCGCTCCCCCTGTCACCCCTCTGTGACCCCCCCTTATAGGATAGAATGACCCCCACCCCCCCTGTATGAGGGACAGAGCGCCCCCCTCCCCCTGTCACCCCTCTGTGACCCCCCTTATAGGATAGAATGACCCCCCACCCCCCCTGTATGAGGGACAGAGCGCCCCCCTCTCCCCCTGTCACCCCTCTGTGACCCCCCCCTTATAGGATAGAATGACCCCCCCTGTATGAGTCACAGAGCGTTCCCCTCCCCCCTGTCACGCCTCTGTGACCCCCCCTTATAGGATAGAATGACCCCCCCCCTCTGTATGAGGGACAGAGCGCTCCCCCTCCCCCTGTCACCCCCCTCTGTGACCCCCCCTTATAGGATAGAAGGACCCCCCCTGTATGAGGGACAGAGCACTCCCCTCCCCCTGTCACCCCTCTGTGACCCCCCTTATAGGATAGAATGACCCCCCCTGTATGAGGGACAGAGCGCCCCTCTCCCCCCTGTCACCCCTCTGTGACCCCCCCCCTTATAGGATAGAATGACCCCCCACCCCCCCCTCTATGAGGGACAGAGCGCTCTCCTCCCCCTGTGACCCCCCCCCTTATAGGATAGAATGACCCCCCCTGTATGAGGGACAGAGCGCTCCCCTCCCCCTGTCACCCCTCTGTGACCCCCCCTTATAGGATAGAATGACCCCCCCCCCCCCCTGTATGAGGGACAGAGAGCGCTCCCCTCCCCCTGTCACCCCTCTGTGACCCCCCCCCCTTATAGAATAGAATGACCCCCCCTGTATGAGGGACAGAGCGCTCCCCTCCCCCTGTCACCCCTCTGTGACCCCCCTTATAGGATAGAATGACCCCCCCTGTATGAGGGACAGAGCGCCGCCCTCCCCCCTGTCACCCTCCTCTGACCCCCCCCTTATAGAATAGAATGACCCCCCCCTGTATGAGGGACAGAGCGCTCCCCTCCCCCTGTCACCCCTCTGTGACCCCCCCTTATAGAATAGAATGACCCCCCCTGTATGAGGGACAGAGCGCTCCCCTCCCCCTGTCACCCCTCTGTGACCCCCCCTTATAGGATAGAATGACCCCCCACCCCCCCTGTATGAGGAACAGAGCGCTCCCCTCCCCCCCCTGTCACCCCTCTGTGACCCCCCTTATAGGATAGAATGACCCCCCCCCTGTATGAGGGACAGAGCGTTCCCCTCCCCCTGTCACCCCCTCTGTGACCCCCCTTATAGGATAGAAATGACCCCCCCACCCCCCCTGTATGAGGAACAGAGCGCTCCCCTCCCCCTGTCACCCCTCTGTGACCCCCCCTTATAGGATAGAATGACCCCCCCCCCCCTGTATGAGGGACAGAGCGCCCCCCCTCCCCCCTGTGACCCCTCTGTGACCCCCCTTATAGGATAGAATGACCCCCACCCCCCTCCCCCCTGTATAGGGACAGAGCGCCACCCTCCCCCTGTCACCCCTCTGTGACCCCCCCTTATAGGATAGAATGACCCCCCCCCCACCCCCCCTGTATGAGGACAGACAGAGCTCTCCTCCCCCTGTCACCCCTCTGTGACCCCCCCTTATAGGAATAGAATGACCCCCCCTGTATGAGGGACAGAGCGTTCCCCTCCCCTCCCCCCTGTCCACGCCTCTGTGACCCCCCTTATAGGATAGAATGACCCCCCCCTCTGTATGAGGGACATAGGCGCTCCCCTCCCCCTGTCACCCCTCTGTGACCCCCCTTATAGGATAGAATGACCCCCCACCCCCACCTGTATGAGGGACAGAGCGCTCCCCTCCCCCCTGTCACCCCTCTGTGACCCCCCCTTATAGGATAGAATGACCCCCACCCCCCCCCTGTATGAGGGACAGATCGCTCCGCTCCCCCCCCTGTCACCCCTCTGTGACCCCCCCCTTATAGGATAGAAGGACCCCCCCTGTATGAGGGACAGAGCACCCCCCTCCCCCTGTCACCCCTCTGTGACCCCCCTTATAGGATAGAATGACCCCCACCACCCCCTCTGTATGAGGGACAGAGCGCTCCCCTCCCCCTGTCACCCCTCTGTGACCCCCCCTTATAGGATAGAATGACCCCCACCCCCCCTGTATGAGGGACAGAGCGCCCCCCTCCCCCTGTCACCCCTCTGTGACCCCCCTTATAGGATAGAATGACCCCCCACCCCCCCCTGTATGAGGGACAGAGCGCTCTCCTCCCCCTGTGACCCCCCCTTATAGGATAGAATGACCCCCCCTGTATGAGGGACAGAGCGCTCCCCTCCCCCTGTCACCCCTCTGTGACCCCCCCTTATAGGATAGAATGACCCCCCCCCCCCTGTATGAGGGACAGAGAGCGCTCCCCTCCCCCTGTCACCCCTCTGTGACCCCCCCCTTATAGAATAGAATGACCCCCCCTGTATGAGGGACAGAGCGCTCCCCTCCCCCTGTCACCCCTCTGTGACCCCCCTTATAGGATAGAATGACCCCCACCCCCCCCCGTATGAGGGACAGAGCGCCCCCTCCCCCCCTGTCACCCCTCTGTGACCCCCCCTTATAGGATAGAATGACCCCCCCCTGTATGAGGGACAGAGCGCTCCCCTCCCCCTGTCACCCCTCCTGTGACCCCCCCCTTATAGGATAGAATGACCCCCCCACCCCCCCTGTATGAGGAACAGAGCGCTCCCCCCCCTCCCCCACCCCTGTCACCCCTCTGTGACCCCCCTTATAGGATAGAATGACCCCCCCCTGTATGAGGGACAGAGCGTTCCCCTCCCCCTGTCACCCCTCTGTGACCCCCCCTTATAGGATAGAATGACCCCCCCCCTGTATGAGGGACAGAGCGCCCCCCTCCCCCCCGTGACCCCTCTGTGACCCCCCCCTTATAGGATAGAATGACCCCCCCCCACCCCCCCCTGTATGAGGGACAGAGCGCTCCCCTCCCCCTGTCACCCCTCTGTGACCCCCCTTATAGGATAGAATGTTTACCCCCACCCCCTCTGTATGAGGGACAGAGCGCTCCCCTCCCCTGTCACCCCCTCTGTGACCCCCCTTATAGGATAGAATGACCCCCACCCCCTCTGTATGAGGGACAGAGCGCTCCCCTCCCCCTGTCACCCCTCTGTGACCCCCCCTTATAGGATAGAATGACCCCCCCCCCCTGTATGAGGGACAGAGCGCTCCCCTCCCCCTGTCACCCCTCTGTGACCCCCCTTATAGGATAGAATGACCCCACCCCCCCTGTATGAGGGACAGAGCGCCCCCCTCCCCCCTGTCACCCCTCTGTGACCCCCCTTATAGGATAGAATGACCCCCCCCACCCCCCCCTGTATGAGGGACAGAGCGCTCCCCTCCCCCCTGTCACCCCTCTGTGACCCCCCTTATAGGATAGAATGACCCCCCACCCCCCCCCTGTATGAGGGACAGAGCGCTCTCCTCCCCCTGTGACCCCCCCCTTATAGGATAGAATGACCCCCCTGTATGAGGGACAGAGCGCTCCCCTCCCCCCTGTCACCCCTCTGTGACCCCCCCTTATAGGATAGAATGACCCCCCCCCCTGTATGAGGGACAGAGAGCGCTCCCCTCCCCCTGTCACCCCTCTGTGACCCCCCCTTATAGAATAGAATGACCCCCCCTGTATGAGGGACAGAGCGCTCCCCCCCCCTGTCACCCCTCTGTGACCCCCCCTTATAGAATAGAATGACCCCCCCTGTATGAGGGACAGAGCGCTCCCCTCCCCCTGTCACCCCTCTGTGACCCCCCTTATAGGATAGAATGACCCCCCCCCTGTATGAGGACAGAGCGTTCCCCTCCCCCTGTCACCCTCTGTGACCCCCCTTATAGGATAGAATGACCCCCCCACCCCCCCTGTATGAGGAACAGAGCGCTCCCCTCCCCCTGTCACCCCTCTGTGACCCCCCCTTATAGGATAGAATGACCCCCCCCCCCCTGTATGAGGGACAGAGCGCCCCCCTCCCCCCTGTGACCCCTCTGTGACCCCCCCCCTTATAGGATAGAATGACCCCCCCCACCCCCCCTGTATGAGGGACAGAGCGCTCTCCTCCCCCTGTCACCCCTCTGTGACCCCCCCTTATAGGATAGAATGACCCCCCCTGTATGAGGGACAGAGCGTTCCCCTCCCCCCTGTCACGCCTCTGTGACCCCCCCTTATAGGATAGAATGACCCCCCCCCTCTGTATGAGGGACAGAGCGCTCCCCTCCCCCTGTCACCCCTCTGTGACCCCCCCCTTATAGGATAGAATGACCCCCACCACCCTCTGTATGAGGGACAGAGCGCTCTCCTCCCCCCTGTGACCCCTCTGTGACCCCCCCTTATAGGATAGAATGACCCCCCACCCCCCCTGTATGAGGGACAGAGCGCCCCCTCCCCCTGTCACCCCCCCCACCCCCCTTATAGGATAGAATGACCCCCCCCCTGTAAAGGGACAGAGCTCTCCCCTCCCCCTGTCACCCCTCTGTGACTCCCCCTTATAGGATAGAATGACCCCCACACCCCCCTGTATGAGGGACAGAGCGCTCCCCCCTCCCCTGTCACCCCCCCCCTTGTGACACCCCCTTATAGGATAGAATGACCCCCCCCCCTGTATGAGGGACAGAGCGCTCCCCTCCCCCTGTCACCCCTCTGTGACCCCCCCCTATAGGATAGAATGACCCCCCCCCCCCTGTATGAGGACAGAGCGCGCTCCCCTCCCCCTGTCACCCCCCTGTGACCCCCCCCTTATTAGATGATAGAATGACCCCCCCCCCCCCTGTATGAGGGACAGAGCGCATCCCCCCTGTGACCACCCCTTGTGACACCCCCCTAAAAATAGAAGAATGACCCCCCCCCCCCCATGTGAGAGCCCCAAATGAAGGGACAAGCTGTCCCCTCGCTGTCACCCCCCTGTGTGACCCCTTATAAAAAAAAGAATGTTGAGGGTACAGAGCGCTCCCCCCCCCCCCGTCACCCCCCTTGTGTACACCCCCCTGTATTTATTGGTAGAAATGACCCCCCCTGTGTGAGGGACAGAGCGCTCCCCTCCCCCCCCTCTCACCCCTCTGTGACCCCCCTTATAGGATAGAATGACCCCCCCCCTGTATGAGGGACAGAGCGCTCCCCCTCCCCCTCTCACCCCTCTGTGACCCCCCTTATAGGATAGAATGACCCCCCCCCCTGTATGAGGGACAGAGCGCTCCCCTCCCCCTGTCACCCCCCTGTGACCCCCCTTATAGGATAGAATGACCCCCCCCCTGTATGAGGGACAGAGCGCTCCCCTCCCCCTGTCACCCCTCTGTGACCCCCCCTTATAGGATAGAATGACCCCACCCCCCCTGTATGAGGGACAGAGCGCTCCCCTCCCCCCTGTCAACCCTCTGTGACCCCCCCTTATAGGATAGAATGACCCCCCCCCCTGTATGAGGGACAGAGCGCTCCCCTCCCCCTGTCACCCCCTTTGTGACCCCCCTTATAGGATAGAATGACCCCCCCACCCCCCCTGTATGAGGGACAGAGCGCGCTCCCCTCCCCCTGTCACCCCTCTGTGACCCCCCCTTTATAGGATAGAATGACCCCCCCCCCCCTGTATGAGGGACAGAGCGCTCCCCTCCCCCTGTCACCCCTCTGTGACCCCCCTTATAGGATAGAATGACCCCCCCCCCTGTATGAGGGACAGTGCGCTCCCCTCCCCCTGTCACCCCTCTGTGACCCCCCCCTTATAGGATAGAATGACCCCACCCCCCCCTGTATGAGGGACAGAGCGCTCCCCTCCCCCTGTCACCCTACTGTGACCCCTCCCTATAGGATAGAATGACCCCCCCCCTGTATGAGGGACAGAGCGCTCCCCTCCCCCTGTCACCCCTCTGTGACCCCCCCTTATAGGATAGAATGACCCCCCCCCCTGTATGAGGGAACAGAGCGCTCCCCTCCCCCTGTCACCCTCTGTGACCCCCCCTTATAGGATAGAATGACCCCCTCCCTGTATGAGGGACAGAGCGCTCCCCTCCCCCTGTCCACCCCTCTGTGACCCCCCCTATAGGATAGAATGACCCCCCCCTGTATGAGGGACAGAGCGCTCCCCTCCCCCTGTCACCCCTCTGTGACCCCCCTTATAGGATAGAATGACCCCCCCTGTATGAGGGACAGAGCGCCCCCCTCCCCCTGTCACCCCTCTGTGACCCCCCTTATAGGATAGAATGACCCCCCCCCCCCCTGTATGAGGGACAGACCGCTCCCCTCCCCCCTGTCACCCCTTTGTGACCCCCCCTTATAGGATAGAATGACCCCCCCACCCCCCTGTATGAGGGACAGAGCGCTCCCTCCCCCTGTCACCCCTCTGTGACCCCCCTTATAGGATAGAATGACCCCCCCCCCTGTATGAGGGACAGAGCGCTCCCCTCCCCCTGTCACCCTACTGTGACCCCCCCTATAGGATAGAATGGCCCCCCCCCCTGTATGAGGGACAGAGCGCTCCCCCTCCCCCTGTCACCCCTCTGTGACCCCCCCTTATAGGATAGAATGACCCCCCCACCCCCCCTGTATGAGGGACAGAGCGCTCCCCTCCCCCTGTCACCCCTCTGTGACCCCCCTTTATAGGATAGAATGACCCCCCCCTGTATGAGGGACAGAGCGCTCCCCCCCACCTGTCACCCCTCTGTGACCCCCCCTTATAGGATAGAATGACCCCCCCCCCCTGTATGAGGGACAGAGCGCTCCCCTCCCCCTGTCACCCCTCTGTGATCCCCCTTATAGGATAGAATGATGACCCCCCCCCCCTGTATGAGGGACAGAGCGCTCCCCTCCCCCTGTCACCCCTCTGTGACCCCCCCTTATAGGATAGAATGACCCCCACCCCCCCTGTATGAGGGACAGAGCGCCCCCCTCCCCCTGTCACCCCACTGTGACCCCCCTTATAGGATAGAATGACCCCCCCCCTGTATGAGGGACAGAGCGCCCCCTCCCCCTGTGACCCCTCTGTGACCCCCCTTATAGGATAGAATGACCCCCACCCCCTGTATGAGGGACAGAGCGCTCCCCTCCCCCTGTCACCCTCTGTGACCCCCCCTTATAGGATAGAATGACCCCCCCCACCCCCCCTGTATGAGGGACAGAGCGCTCCCCTCCCCCTGTTCACCCTCTGTGACCCCCCCTTATAGGATAGAATGACCCCCCCCACCCCCCCTGTATGAGGGACAGAGCGCTCCCCTCCCCCTGTCACCCCTCTGTGACCCCCCCTTATAGGATAGAATGACCCCCCCCCTGTATATGATGGACAGACCGCTCCCCTCGTCACCCCTCTGTGACCCCCCTTATAGGATAGAATGACCCCCACCCCCCCTGTATGAGGGACAGAGCGCTCCCATCCCCCTGTCACCCCTCTGTGACCCCCCCTTTATAGGATAGAATGACCCCCACCCCCCCTGTATGAGGGACAGAGCGCTCCCCTCCCCCTGTGACCCCCCCTTATAGGATAGAATGACCCCCACCCCCCCCTGTATGAGGGACAGAGCGCTCCCCTCCCCCTGTCACCCCCCTTGTGACACCCCCTTATAGGATAGAATGACCCCCCTACCCCCCCCTGTATGAGGGACAGAGCGCTCCCCTCCCCCCGTCACCCCTCTGTGGCCCCCCTTATAGGATAGAATGACCCCCCCCCCTGTATGAGGGACAGAGCGCTCCCCTCCCCCTGTGACCCCCCCCTTATAGGATAGAATGACCCCCCACCCCCCCTGTATAAGGGACAGAGCGCTCCCCTCCCCCTATCACCCCTCTGTGACCCCCCCTTATAGGATAGAATGACCCCACCCCCCCCTGTATGAGGGACAGAGCGCTCCCCTCCCCCTGTCACCCCTCTGTGACCCCCCTTTAGGATACAATTACCCCCCCCCCCTGTATGAGGGACAGAGCGCTCCCCTCCCCCTGTCACCCTCTGTGACCCCCCCTTATAGGATAGAATGACCCCCCCCCCCTGTATGAGGGACAGAGCGTTCCCCTCCCCCTGTCACCCCTCTGTGACCCCCCCTTATAGGATAGAATGACCCCCCCTGTATCACCAAATCGGCGTTTCTTCATCCAATAGAAATATTCTCCTCCCCTCAATGGATTTCCACCAATCACCCAACAAGGAAATGACAAGATCTTCCTCCGAGTCCAGCTTCATCCACATGCAGTGCAGCCTAGGAGCTCTTACAGAAACATACAACAAGAGGCTGCAGTCCCGCCACAAGTTAGAGGAATGAATGGGATTGGCAGTGAAAGGGTTAAAAATGGGGGAGGGGAAAATATGATTTGTCAGTTGAAGAGAATAAATCTCCCTAAAGGGGGCGCAGAGAGCAATAAAAACCTGACGGGGGTTCTAATCCCTCTCCACTCCATCCAACACCAACTATAACCAGGATCTCCTTCATTTATAATGTAACATATGGGGGGGGGGGGGGGGGGGGGGGTGGGGGGTGGCGGTGAAAGAGTTTTGCGGTGTGTAATGGGGGTGGGGGGAGTTTTTTTTGGCAGTGAAAGGTTAAATCTCCTTCCCAATAACATGTTCTTCCCGGCCGTACCCCTATGAGATCCGTATTCTCATCCTACAGCCTGAATTCACAAAGCTCACAAATAAGGACGTGGCCCCTTTAAGAGAAATCGTCAGTTATAAAATAACTGCCAGAAGCACAGAAGTGTAAACAAAACCTTCTGTTACCACGGTAACCTGGCCTGCTGTGAGGTCACAGCCTCAGCCTATAAATAGGCGTGCAGGGGGAGGGGCTGTCACTTGACATTTGGTCTTGACAGGAGAAGCATCTCTCTTGCAGAGCTCCTGAGTGATTGGATTTGTATTTCATCACATTATCTCCAGTGATTGGAATTCAGAGTCTATTGATTGATTGATTGATTGGCATTAATTGTCTGATCGTCTATTACTAGTAATTGGCATTTCCTGCCACTTATTTTCTACAAGCAAAAATGAGGAACCAAATCCTCGTTATGATTGTTACTCTGATACTCTCTTTGGGAGTCCAGAGACACATCATCATCCGATCCCCAGAGGTCCACGTGGATCAGCAGGGGCCCCCAAATCTCATCAGAGGGGCCCCACAGGAGGAGGGGATTGAGGAAACACCACAGCAGCCAGAGAAGATTCCGCTGATTTTTAGGATCCTGTATCCATGGGCCGTCCCCAGAGACAACGTCAGAGGGGGCCCAGAGATCGGCATGAAGAAGGAGGGGCCCTCAGATGTCATCAGAGGGGCCCCAGAGGAACAGATTGTGGAAACTCCACAGCAGCCAGCGAAGATCCCGCTGATTTTTAGGATCCTGTATCCATGGGCCGTCCCCAGAGACATCATCAGCGGGGGCCCAGAGATCGGCATGAAGAAGGAGGGGCCCCCAAATCTCATCAGAGGGGCCCCAGAGGAACAGATTGTGGAAACTCCACAGCAGCCAGCGAAGATTCCGCTGATTTTTAGGATCCTGTATCCATGGGCCGTCCCCAGAGATGTCGGAGGGGCCCCAGAGACGCCCATGGACGGGGAGAACATGAAGAGGACGGAGCAGCCAGTGGAGGAAACAGTCGGAGGAAATGGAAATGTCCCTCCAGAACCCATCAGCTGGTTTATATTCCTGACCCGTCCTCCAGTCTGGTTTAGCTTGGCAGTCCTGATAACGTTTCTGATTGTGAAATACGTCCTGCGCCAATATCGCCTGGCCAGAATATTAGGACGTTTTATGATGTTCCAGGAGCTGATCGGATTGATTTATCTACTGATCGATATCTGGAACAGACGGGGGCCAGTCTTTGAGAACATAATCCTACCCCTCTATATAAATGAGGGTGATCGGTACCAATGGGTGGTCACCGGGCTCTGGTCAGTCTGGTCCAAGGGGTGGGTGGCCCTAGACAACACAGTGCCCCCCGTACTTATTAATATTGTTACTGAGCACCGGTCAGAATGCTTTCTGGGGGTGATCACCATGCTGGTGGTGCTGCTCCTAATATACTTCAAGGCATTCTACCGACTGCGCCGACCAACAAGTAGCAACATCACCCCACCCCCGTGTGACGTCATTTCACCACCGTGTGATGTCATTTCACCAAGTGATGACACCATTCCACCAACAGGTGACATCATCATACCAGAAAGTGATGTCATCATTCCACCACCAAGTGAGAATTCAGAGAGCACCATGGAGACCGACTTTCCCATTCCCAGAGTCGCACCTCAACATTCTCCAAATCGCCTACTTGCCCTGCGTCGCCCGAAAATGAGGAGACGTAAACCACAAATGGTGCCCAGGCACAGAATGATCTTACAACAAAAGACTGCCGTCATCCCATTGAGTGAGGACACCATTCCACCAACACGTGATGTCATTCTACCAGCAAATGATGTCATCATTCCACCATCAAGGAAAAATGCAGCGAGCGCCATGGAAGGGACGGCCCTTCCCATTTTCAGAGTTGCATCTTCTCGAGCTTCCATTGGTCCTAGGATAAGGCAGCTAATAAAGGAGCTCCAACTATCAATGGAGGTCCGGCACAGGGATACCGACCCACACAAGAGTGAGAGGCCCACCGAGGACCGCCATTAAACCGGATCTTTACTTTTTATAGCACTTTTGGCCGGGTGACTTCAGGTTCCAACCTCTGGCCCCATTTAATTGGCTGGGCAAACATGACGTCCAATAGCCAAGAGTTACCAAGAGTGTAAATGTAGACATTAAGCTTTAAGGATAATCAAAAATATCACATTGTAAAGGGGAAGGTAGAAGAAGGGGGAGGGGAGTATGGAAGAGGGAGAGAGGGAGGAAGGGGGAGGGAAGGTTGGATAAAGAAGGGGGGTGAGGGTTGGGGGGAACCCCCACACCCCTTCCTTACCCCAACCTCCCCTCCTTTCCTCCCTCTCTCCCTCTTCCATACTCTCCTCCCCCTTCTTCTACCTTTCCCTTTACAATATAATATTTTTGATTATCCTTAAAGCTACATTTACTCTCTTGGCAACGCTTGGATATGAGGCGGCTTTCGGAGGACTCAAATTTTGCGTGTGTTGGACCGGCGAGGCGAGGAGTTTGGAGGCCGGTATGTTTTTGAGGTGTGTGTTGGACGGCGATGAGGAGAGGTTGGAGGCCGGTATGTTTTTGAGGTGTGTGTTGGACCGGCTATGAGGAGAGGTTGGAGGCCGGTATGTTTTTGAGGCGTGTTGGACCACCTAGGAGGAGAGGTTGGAGGCCGGTATGTTTTTGAGGTGTGTGTTGGACCGGCTATGGGGAGGTTGGAGGCCGGTATGGGAGGAGTCTTTCCAGCTTTCTCTGCTGGAGAAATGAGAACTCCTCCCACCAGTGAGGTCCTTCATGGAGAAGTCCAAGGCATCACTCACACGGGGTGTATGAATCTGTACCCTGTATGGGGGCTGCACTTACCCCAAAAAGGACATCCATGTGGGTGCAGTTGCGCGGACGCACCCTGGGTGTGTTCGGGGCCGTGCACCGGCACCCACACAGATGTCACATTGGGAACACCTGCTGCACCCCAGAGGACAGCTATGTGACTGCCTACATGGGATGCTGGGAACACCTGTGCATCCCCATTGCGGTACACACGGCCCTCCCATGGGGTACGGATTATTACCCCCCGTGTGAATGAGGCCTAAGGGTGAATCTTTACCTCCATTGTGTTCCTAATTTGGGGACCACTGTACCCCTCTTTATTGTTATTTGGGGTGTTTTTTTTTATAGGAGTGTTATAGATTGTAGATTAGGAGAAGTTTGGATTTCTTCTGGAGGAGTTTTGAGTGGACATCACTGATATACCCCGCTCAGCGGGGGCGGGCCTTATAGAACAGAGGCCGTATATGGGCAGCACAGTGTCTTAGTGGTGAGCCTTGCAGCACTGGGGTCCTTGGTTCAAATCCTGACCAGGACACTATCTGCATGGAGTTTGCATGTTCTCCCTGTGCTCGCGTGGGTTTCCTCCGGGTACTCCGGTTTCCTCCCACACAACATGCTACCTTTGCGTTGGTGGTGCAGTGGTTAGCACAGCTGCTTTCTAAGCAGATGACCCGGGTTCGATTCCCGGCCAACGCCATCTCCAATACTTGGAGTCCTGAGAGAGAAGAGCGCCATACAAGGTCAGTGGTGAGTATACAGCGGGGAGGGAAAGTTTGGGCACCCCAGGTAATAATTATCTGCATCTGCAAAAGTTTGGGCACCCTGCAGAATTTCCAGCATGCAGAGGACAATACACAGGTGAGGAGAAAAGAAAAGGAAAGCGGGCGCAAGGGGGTGAGAACATTCGGGAAATGCGCCGCACATGCGTGGGTAGACATCGATGTACAGGAGGTTATGTTTGTGTGGGAGGGGCCTCGGAGGAGGGGGAGGGACTACCTTTGCTCAGGTGTGGCGCTCTTTAGGAGTCTGTAAAATCTCCCGGTCCCCCGAGAAATCTGTAAATGTTATTTATGGGAAATCCGAGTCTGGGGGTGACATCATATCAGGGGGCGTGGTCAGCAGAGGCCCCTCCCATAGATACTGGCTGTAGGAAGAGTGATCATGTGACCTGAACCAGAGGCGGGTGTGTGATGAAGGACCGCCCACAAGGTGGCCGAGCTCAGGAGCTGACACTCTAATGTCTCCACTATAGTTCATTATAGACTATAGTGGGGACATTAGAGTGTCAGCTCCTGGGCTCAGTCATAGACTATAGTGGGACATTAGAGTGTCAGCTCCTGGGCTCAGCCATAGACTATAGTGGGGACATTAGAGTGTCAGCTCCTGGGATCAGTCATAGACTATAGTGAGGACATTAGAGTGTCAGCTCCTGGGCTCAGCCATAGACTATAGTGGGGACATTAGAGTGTCAGCTCCTGGGCTCAGCCATAGACTATAGTGGGACATTAGAGTGTCAGCTCCTGGGCTCAGTCATAGACTATAGTGGGACATTAGAGTGTCAGCTCCTGGGCTCAGCCATAGACTATAGTGGGACATTAGAGTGTCAGCTCCTGGGCTCAGTCATAGACTATAGTGGGACATTAGAGTGTCAGCTCCTGGGCTCAGTCATAGACTATAGTGGGACATGAGAGTGTCAGCTCCTGGGCTCAGCCATAGACTATAGTGGGGACATGAGAGTGTCAGCTCCTGGGCTCAGTCATAGAGTATAGTGGGGACATTAGAGTGTCAGCTCCTGGGCTCAGCCATAGAATATAGTGGGACATTAGAGTGTCAGCTCCTGGGCTCAGTCATAGACTATAGTGGGGACATTAGAGTGTCAGCTCCTGGGCTCAGCCATAGAATATAGTGGGACATTAGAGTGTCAGCTCCTGGGCTCAGTCATAGACTATAGTGGGGACATTAGAGTGTCAGCTCCTGGGCTCAGTCATAGACTATAGTGGGACATTAGGGTGTCAGCTCCTGGGCTCAGTCATAGACTATAGTGGGACATTAGAGTGTCAGCTCCTGGGCTCAGTCATAGACTATAGTGGAACATTAGAGTGTCAGCTCCTAGGCTCAGTCATAGACTATAGTGGGGACATTAGAGGGTCAGCTTCTGGGCTCGGCCATCTTGTGGGCGGTACTTCATCACACACTTGCCTCTGGTTTAGGTCACATGATCACTCTTCCTACAGCCAGTATCTATGGGAGGGGCCTCTGCTGACCACGCCCCCTACTATGATGTCACCCGCAGACTCGGATTTCCCATAAATAACATTTACAGATTTCTCGGGGGACCGGGAGATTTTACAGACTCCTAAAGGGCCACACCTGAGCAAATATGGACAGGCTAGTGTAGTATATGGACAGGCTAGTGTAGTATATGGACAGGCTAGTGAAGTATATGGACAGGCTAGTGTAGTATATGGACAGGCTAGTGTAGTATATGGGACAGGCTAGTGTAGTATATGGACAGGCTAGTGTAGTATATGGACAGGCTAGTGTAGTATATGGGACAGGCTAGTGTAGTATATGGACAGGCTAGTGTAGTATATGGACAGGCTAGTGTAGTATATGGGACAGGCTCGTGTAGTATATGGGACAGGCTAGTGTAGTATATGGACAGGCTAGTGTAGTATATGGACAGGCTAGTGTAGTATATGGACAGGCTAGTGTAGTATATGGACAGGCTAGTGTAGTATATGGACAGGCTAGTGTAGTATATGGACAGGCTAGTGTAGTATATGGACAGGCTCGTGTAGTATATGGACAGGCTAGTGTAGTATATGGACAGGCTAGTGTAGTATATGGGACAGTGTAGTATATGGGACAGGCTAGTGTAGTATATGGACAGGCTAGTGTAGTATATGGGACAGGCTAGTGTAGTATATGGACAGGCTAGTGTAGTATATGGACAGGCTAGTGTAGTATATGGACAGGCTAGTGTAGTATATGGGACAGGCTAGTGTAGTATATGGGACAGGCTAGTGTAGTATAGGGACAGGCTAGTGTAGTATATGGACAGGCTAGTGTAGTATATGGACAGGCTAGTGTAGTATATGGACAGGCTCGTGTAGTATAGGGACAGGCTAGTGTAGTATATGGGACAGGCTAGTGTAGTATATGGACAGGCTAGTGTAGTATATGGGACAGGCTAGTGTAGTATAGGGACAGGCTAGTGTAGTATATGGACAGGCTAGTGTAGTATATGGACAGGCTCGTGTAGTATAGGGACAGGCTAGTGTAGTATATGGGACAGGCTAGTGTAGTATAGGGACAGGCTAGTGTAGTATATGGACAGGCTAGTGTAGTATATGGACAGGCTAGTGTAGTATATGGGACAGGCTAGTGTAGTATAGGGACAGGCTAGTGTAGTATATGGACAGGCTAGTGTAGTATAGGGACAGGCTAGTGTAGTATATGGGACAGGCTAGTGTAGTATATGGGACAGGCTAGTGTAGTATAGGGACAGGCTAGTGTAGTATATGGGACAGGCTAGTGTAGTATATGGGACAGGCTAGTGTAGTATATGGACAGGCTAGTGTAGTATATGGACAGGCTAGTGTAGTATATGGGACAGGCTAGTGTAGTATAGGGACAGGCTAGTGTAGTATAGGGACAGGCTAGTGTAGTATATGGACAGGCTAGTGTAGTATATGGACAGGCTCGTGTAGTATATGGGACAGGCTAGTGTAGTATATGGGACAGGCTAGTGTAGTATATGGGACAGGCTAGTGTAGTATATGGGACAGGCTCGTGTAGTATATGGGACAGGCTAGTGTAGTATATGGGACAGGCTAGTGTAGTATAGGGACAGGCTAGTGTAGTATAGGGACAGGCTAGTGTAGTATATGGGACAGGCTAGTGTAGTATATGGACAGGCTAGTGTAGTATAGGGACAGGCTAGTGTAGTATATGGGACAGGCTAGTGTAGTATATGGGACAGGCTAGTGTAGTATATGGACAGGCTAGTGTAGTATATGGACAGGCTAGTGTAGTATATGGACAGGCTAGTGTAGTATATGGGACAGGCTAGTGTAGTATATGGACAGGCTAGTGTAGTATAGGGACAGGCTAGTGTAGTATATGGACAGGCTAGTGTAGTATATGGACAGGCTAGTGTAGTATATGGGACAGGCTAGTGTAGTATAGGGACAGGCTAGTGTAGTATATGGGACAGGCTAGTGTAGTATAGGGACAGGCTAGTGTAGTATATGGGACAGGCTAGTGTAGTATAGGGACAGGCTAGTGTAGTATATGGGACAGGCTAGTGTAGTATATGGACAGGCTAGTGTAGTATAGGGACAGGCTAGTGTAGTATATGGACAGGCTAGTGTAGTATATGGGACAGGCTAGTGTAGTATATGGACAGGCTAGTGTAGTATATGGACAGGCTAGTGTAGTATATGGACAGGCTAGTGTAGTATATGGACAGGCTAGTGTAGTATATGGACAGGCTAGTGTAGTATATGGACAGGCTAGTGTAGTATATGGACAGGCTCGTGTAGTATATGGACAGGCTCGTGTAGTATATGGGACAGGCTAGTGTAGTATAGGGACAGGCTAGTGTAGTATATGGACAGGCTAGTGTAGTATAGGGACAGGCTAGTGTAGTATATGGACAGGCTAGTGTAGTATATGGACAGGCTAGTGTAGTATATGGGACAGGCTAGTGTAGTATATGGACAGGCTAGTGTAGTATAGGGACAGGCTAGTGTAGTATATGGGACAGGCTAGTGTAGTATATGGGACAGGCTAGTGTAGTATAGGGACAGGCTAGTGTAGTATATGGGACAGGCTAGTGTATATATAGGGACAGGCTAGTGTAGTATATGGGACAGGCTAGTGTAGTATATGGACAGGCTAGTGTAGTATATGGGACAGGCTAGTGTAGTATATGGGACAGGCTAGTGTAGTATAGGGACAGGCTAGTGTAGTATATGGGACAGGCTAGTGTAGTATAGGGACAGGCTAGTGTAGTATATGGGACAGGCTAGTGTAGTATAGGGACAGGCTAGTGTAGTATATGGGACAGGCTAGTGTAGTATATGGACAGGCTAGTGTAGTATATGGGACAGGCTAGTGTAGTATATGGGACAGGCTAGTGTAGTATATGGACAGGCTAGTGTAGTATATGGACAGGCTAGTGTAGTATATGGGACAGGCTAGTGTAGTATATGGGACAGGCTAGTGTAGTATATGGGACAGGCTAGTGTAGTATATGGGACAGGCTAGTGTAGTATATGGGACAGGCTAGTGTAGTATATGGACAGGCTAGTGTAGTATATGGGACAGGCTAGTGTAGTATATGGACAGGCTAGTGTAGTATAGGGACAGGCTAGTGTAGTATATGGACAGGCTAGTGTAGTATATGGACAGGCTAGTGTAGTATAGGGACAGGCTAGTGTAGTATATGGGACAGGCTAGTGTAGTATATGGGACAGGCTCGTGTAGTATATGGACAGGCTAGTGTAGTATAGGGACAGGCTAGTGTAGTATATGGACAGGCTAGTGTAGTATATGGGATAGGCTAGTGTAGTATATGGAAAGGCTGTAGTATAGGGACAGGCTAGTTAGTATAGGGACAGACTAGTGTAGTATATGGACAGGCTAGTGTAGTATATAGGACAGGCTAGTGTAGTATATGGGACAGGCTAGTGTAGTATATGGACAGGCTAGTGTAGTATATAGGACAGGCTAGTGTAGTATATGGACAGGCTAGTGTAGTATACGGACAGGCTAGTGTAGTATATGGGACAGGCTAGTGTAGTATATGGACAGGCTAGTGTAGTATAATGGGACAGGCTAGTGTAGTATAGGGACAGGCTAGTGTAGTATATGGACAGGCTAGTGTAGTATATGGGACAGGCTAGTGTAGTATATGGACAGGCTAGTGTAGTATAGGGACAGCTTGTGTTATATGGGACAGGCTAGTGTAGTATATGGACAGGCTAGTGTAGTATATGGGAGGAGTGTGTAGTATATGGACAGGAGTAGTGTAGTATATGGACAGGCTAGTGTAGTATAGGGACAGACTAGTGTAGTATATGGACAGGCTAGTGTAGTATATGGACAGGCTAGTGTAGTATATGGACAGGCTAGTGTAGTATATGGACAGGCTAGTGTAGTATAGGGACAGACTAGTGTAGTATATGGACAGGCTAGTGTAGTATAGGGACAGGCTAGTGTAGTATATGGACAGGCTAGTGTAGTATATGGACAGGCTAGTGTAGTATAGGGACAGGCTAGTGTAGTATTGGGACAGGCAGGTAGTGTAGTATATGGACAGGCTAGTGTAGTATATGACAGGCTAGTGTAGTATATATGGACAGGCTAGTGTAGTATATGGGACAGGCTAGTGTAGTATAGGGACAGGCTAGTGTAGTATAGGGACAGGCTAGTGTAGTATATGGACAGGCTAGTGTAGTATATGGACAGGCTAGTGTAGTATATGGACAGGCTAGTGTAGTATAGGGACAGACTAGTGTAGTATATGGACAGGCTAGTGTAGTATAGGGACAGGCTAGTGTAGTATATGGACAGGCTAGTGTAGTATATGGACAGGCTAGTGTAGTATAGGGACAGGCTAGTGTAGTATATGGACAGGCTAGTGTAGTATAGGGACAGGCTAGTGTAGTATATGGACAGGCTAGTGTAGTATATGGGACAGGCTCGTGTAGTATATGGACAGGCTCGTGTAGTATATGTACAGGCTCGTGTAGTATATACAAGGGTGAATGTGCACCTGTAATCCTGGCCTGCAGAAGGTTGTATCTGTAGATCGGACAGATTTCCAGCAATATAGAGGTTGAAGTGAAGCCAGAAGGCTCAACTGCCTGTTTCCTTTCCTTGAAATGGCAGTGCCGGGACACGATCTGATGGACGGATCGGCCTCGGGTGGCAGACAATCCGGGCACGCTGGACAGGTAAGTGGGCTTATTAAATGTCGGCAGCTCCAGTGTTTATAACTGCTGACTTTAACCCCTTCAGTACCGGCCCATAGTCACATGACGTCCACAGAGGGGACCTCCCATCCTGGGGGGGCGTCATATGACGTCCTGGGCTTTGTGCGGTGATATCTGAATGATGGGAGGAGCTACAGGCGCCATTCACATATCATTCTTTACCAGTGTTGCTCATCTTACTTTAAAAAAATAATTAGTTACAGTTACAAATGACTTCTCCGAAAAAGTAATTGCGTTAGTGACTCAGTTACTACATTGAAAAAGTAATTAGTTACTCAGCAAAGTAACTGAATTTTTTTTTATATTCTAAAATGCTTTGATGAGAAGCAGGTGACGGGCGCTTGCCAGGGAGCAGTGAGGTAATGTATATCCCAGCCTAGGTGCATCCGCCCCCATCCCCATCCCAGCCTAGTATCCGTCCCCCATGTATATCCCAGTACTACCCATCCGTCCCCCCAATGTATATCCCAGCCTACGCATGCCTCCTACGTGCCCCCCCCCATGTATATCCCAGCCTAGGTACATCCGTCCCACCATGTATATCCCAGCCTAGGTGCATCCGTCCCACCATGTATATCCCAGCCTAGGTGCATCCGTCCCACCATGTATATCCCAGCCTAGTGCATCCGTCCCACCATGTATATCCCAGCCTAGGTGCATCTGTCCCCCCATGTATATCCCAGCCCGCTCTTGGTGCATCCGTTCCCCCCATGTATATTCCCATATCCCTCCTTGGTGCATCCGTCCCCCCATGTATATCCCAGCCTAGGTGCATCCTGTCCCCCCCCCATGTATATCCCAGCCTAGGTGCATCCGTCCCCCCATGTATATCCCAGCCTAGGTGCCTCCGTCCGTCCCCCCATGTATATCCCAGCCTAGGTGCATCCGTCCCACCATGTATATCCCAGCCTAGGTGCATCCGTCCCCCCATGTATATCCCAGCCTAGGTGCATCCGTCCCCCCATGTATATCCCAGCCTAGGTGCATTTGTCCCACCATGTATATCCCAGCCTAGGTGCCTCCCGTCCCCCCATGTATATCCCAATCTAGGTGCATCCGTCCCCCCATCCATGTATATCCCAGCCTAAGTGCATCCGTCCCCCCATGTATATCCCAATCTAGGTGCATCCGTCCCCCCATGTATATCCCAGCCTAGGTGCATCCGTCCCCCCCATATATATCCCAATCTAGGTGCATCCGTCCCCCCATGTATATCCCAATCTAGGTGCATCCGTCCCCCCATGTATATCCCAGCCTAGGTGCATCCGTCCTCCATGTATATCCCAATCTAGGTGCATCCGTCCCACCATGTATATCCCAATCTAGGTGCATCCGTCCCACCATGTATATCCCAGCCTAGGTGCATTCCGTCCCCCCATGTATAATCCCAGCCTAGGTGCATCCGTCCCCCCATGTATATCCCAGCCTAGGTGCCTCCCTCCCCCATGTATATATCCAGCCTAGGTGTATCCATCCCACCATGTATATCCCAGACTGGGTGCATCCGTCCCCCCATGTATATCCCAGCCTAGGTGCCTCCGTCCCCCCATGTATACCCATGTCACCCAGCCTAGGTGCATCCGTCCCACCATGTATATCCCAGCCTAGGTGCATCCGTCCCACCATGTATATCCCAGCCTAGGTGCATCCGTCCCCCCATGTATATCCCAATCTAGGTGCATCCGTCCCCCCATGTATGATGCCAGCCTAGGTGCATCCGTCCCACCATGTATATCCCAGCTAGTGCATCCGTCCCACCATGTATATCCCAATCTAGGTGCATCCGTCCCCCCATGTATATGCCAGCCTAGGTGCATCCGTCCCCCCATGTATATCCCAATCTAGGTGCAACCGTCCCCCCATGTATATCCCAATCTAGGTGCATCCGTCCCCCCATGTATATGCCCAGCCTAGGTGCATCCGTCCCCCCATGTATATCCCAATCTAGGTGCATCCGTCCCCCCATGTATATCCCAATCTAGGTGCATCCGTCCCACCATGTATATCCCAGCCTAGGTGCATTCGTCCCCCCATGTATATCCCAGCCTAGGTGCATCCGTCCCCCCATGTATATTCCAGCCTAGGTGCATCCGTCCCACCATGTATATCCCAGCCTAGGTGCATCCGTCCCACCATGTATATCCCAGACTAGGTGCATCCGTCCCATCATGTGTATCCCAGCCTAGGTGCACCCGTCCCACCATGTATATCCCAGCCTAGGTGCACCCGTCCCACCATGTATATCCCAGCCTAGGTGCATCCGTCCCCCATGTTATATCCCAGCCTAGGTGCATCCGTCCCACCATGTAATATCCCAGCCTAGGTACATCCGTCCCCCCATGTATATCCCAGCCTAGGGCATCCGTCCCCCCATGTATATCCCAGCCTAGGTGCATCCGTCCCCCCATGTATATCCAGCCTAGGTGCCTCCGTCCCACCATGTATATCCCAGCCTAGGTGCATCCGTCCTACCATGTATATCCCAGCCTAGGTGCATCCGTCCCCCCATGTATATCCCAGCCTAGGTGCCTCCGTCCCCCATGTATATCCCAGCCTAGGTGCATCCGTCCCCCCAAGTATATCCCAATCTAGGTGCATCCGTCCCACCATGTATCTCCCAGCCTAGGTGCATCTGTCCCCCCATGTATATCCCAGCCTAGGTGCATCCGTCCCCCCATGTATATCCCAATCTAGGTGCATCCGTCCCACCATGTATCTCCCAGCCTAGGTGCATCTGTCCCCCCATGTATATCCCAGCCTAGGTGCATCCGTCCCCCCATGTATATCCCAATCTAGGTGCATCCGTCCCACCATGTATCTCCCAGCCTAGGTGCATCTGTCCCCCCATGTATTGTAATGAATTACTCTGCTGCCATCTAGTGGCGGTAGATGTAATTGCGGTAATGCCGCCCAAGTAATGGGAACTGCGTTACCGTGAGGGGAAGAGTAATCAGGTACTATCGGTACTCTAAAGGAACTGCGTAAAGTCAACCTCGTAGGGCTGCGTTAGGTAACTGCGTTTATTGTAACTCCGTTACTTACAACACTGAAAATCACGCCCCTCCCCCTCCCGGTCCAAAGTGAATGAATGACATCGATTGATCTTTTCTCTGTAGTCTGTACAGATGAATGAATAGGAAACGATCGGAGGCGTCCCGCTCATTCACTAACTGAAGCATAGGAAACTGTTTATTATGCGTCAGTGATGAATGGACACCGAAGTGATTTATACCGATCGCTCACTGTGTTCTTTCAGGAAAGGAAGGGGTCAATAAATAAATTTTTTACCGCCCCTTCCCCCGCTATCTATCCTGAAACATCTCTCTGTGTGCCCCCAGCCTCTGCCAGCGGGAGAGGAGAGGAGGGAAGCTGGAGGCACTGCGGGGGGGGGGGGCACAGAGGGGCTGAACAGCAGATTGAAGGGGCGAGTGTACTGGGGAGGCACTGATAGGTGGCACTGACGAGGAGGCACTGATAGGTGGCACTGATGAGGAGGCACTAATAGGTGGCACTGACGAGGAGGCACTGATAGGTGGCACTGACGAGGGCACTGATAGGTGGTACTGATGAGGAAGCACTGATAGGCGGTACTGATTGGGAGGCACTGATAGGTGGCACTGACGAGGAGGCACTGATAGGCGGTACTGATGGGGAGACACTGATGGGGAGGCTCTGATAGGCGATACTGATGAGGAGGCACTGATAGGCGGTACTGACGAGGAGGCACTGATAGGCGATACTGATGAGGAGGCACTGATAGGTGATACTGATGGGGAGGCACTGATAGGCGATACTGATGGGGAGGCACTGATAGGCGATACTGATGGGGAGGCACTGATAGGCGATACTGATGGGGAGGCACTGATAGGCGGTACTGATGGGGAGGCACTCATAGGCGGTACTGATGGGAAGACACTGATGGGGAGGCACTGATAGGCGATACTGATGGGGAGGCACTGATAGGCGGTACTGATGGGGAGGCACTGATAGGCGATACTGATGGGGAGGCACTGATAGGCGATACTGATGGGGAGGCACTGATAGGCGGTACTGATGGGGAGGCACTCATAGGCGGTACTGATGGGAAGACACTGATGGGGAGGCACTGATAGGCGATACTGATGGGAGGCACTGATAGGCGTACTGATGGGGAGGCACTGATAGGCGATACAGATGGGGAGGCACTGATAGGCGATACTGATGGGGAGGCACTGATAGGCGGTACTGATGGGGAGGCACTCATAGGCGGTACTGATGGGAAGACACTGATGGGGAGGCACTGATAGGCGATACTGATGGGGAGGCACTGATAGGCGGTACTGATGGGGAGGCACTGATAGGCGGTACTGATGGGGAGGCACTGATAGGCGGTACTGATGGGGAGGCACTGATAGGCGGTACTGATGGGGAGGCACTGATAGGCGGTACTGATGGGGAGACACTGATGGGGAGGCACTGATAGGCGGTACTGATGAGGAGGCACTGATAGGTGATACTGATGGGGAGGCACTGATAGGCGATACTGACGAGGAGGCACTGATAGGCGATACTGATGAGGAGGCACTGATAGGTGATACTGATGGGGAGGCACTGATAGGCGATACTGATGGGGAGGCACTGATAGGCGATACTGATGGGGAGGCACTGATAGGCGGTACTGATGGGGAGGCACTGATAGGCGGTACTGATGGGGAGACACTGATAGGCGGTACTGATGGGGAGACACTGATGGGGAGGCACTGATAGGCGGTACTGATGAGGAGGCACTGATAGGCGATACTGATGAGGAGGCACTGATAGGCGATACTGATGAGGAGGCACTGATAGGCGGTACTGATGGGGAGGCACTGATAGGCGATACTGATGGGGAGGCACTGATAGGCGATACTGATGGGGAGGCACTGATAGGCGGTACTGATGGGGAGGCACTGATAGGCGGTACTGATGGGGAGACACTGATGAGGAGGCACTGATAGGCGATACTGATGAGGAGGCACTGATAGGCGGTACTGATGAGGAGGCACTGATAGGTGGTACTGATGAGGAGGCACTGATAGGCGGTACTGATGAGGAGGCACTGATAGGCGGTACTGATGAGGAGGCACTGATAGGCGATACTGATGAGGAGGCACTGATAGGCGGTACTGATGAGGAGGCACTGATAGGCGGTACTGATGGGGAGGCACTGATAGGCGGTACTGATGGGGAGACACTGATGAGGAGGCACTGATAGGCGATACTGATGAGGAGGCACTGATAGGCGGTACTGATGAGGAGGCACTGATAGGCGGTACTGATGGGGAGGCACTGATAGGCGGTACTGATGGGGAGACACTGATGAGGAGGCACTGATGGGGAGACACTGATGAGGAGGCACTGATAGGCGGTACTGATGGAAAGGCCGTCCTATAACACCGTCCTGAGTTTCGTGGCGATATCTGAATGATGGGAGGAGCTACAGGCATCATTCAGATTTCAGCATTTTCAGCCGGCGATTCCCTTCACCATAAGAACAATCAACCGACCCTGTGCGATTAGCGAGTCGGAGAATGGAGAATGTCTTGTTGACCCCTCCCCCCCATATCTCACTCTCTCATGTTATATTCCTATTACAACGGATGTTTACATTACTGGTGCGGTGTCATCCTATAACTGGTGCGGCGTCATCCTATAACTGGTGCTGCCTCATCCTATAACTGGTGCGGCGTCATCCTATAACTGGTACAGCGTCATCCTATAACTGGTGCAGCCTCATCCTATAACTGGTACGGTGTCATCCTATAACTGGTGCAGCCTCATCCTATAACTGGTACGGCGTCATCCTATAACTGGTACGGCGTCATCCTATAACTGGTACAGCGTCATCCTATAACTGGTGCAGCCTCATCCTATAACTGGTGCGGTGTCATCCTATAAGTGGTACGGCGTCATCCTATAACTGGTACGGGGTCATCCTATAACTGGTGCGGTGTCATCCTATAACTGGTACGGTGTCATCCTATAACTGGTGCGGTGTCATCCTATAACTGGTACGGGGTCATCCTATAACTGGTACGGTGTCATCCTATAACTGGTGAGGTGTCATCCTATAACTGGTGCGGTGTCATCCTATAACTGGTACGGTGTCATCCTATAAGTGGTACGGCGTCATCCTATAACTGGTACGGTGTCATCCTATAAGTGGTACGGCGTCATCCTATAACTGGTGAGGTGTCATCCTATAACTGGTGCGGGGTCATCCTATAACTGGTACGGTGTCATCCTATAACTGGTGAGGTGTCATCCTATAACTGGTATGGTGTCATCCTATAACTGGTACGGTGTCATCCTATAACTGGTACGGGGTCATCCTATAACTGGTACGGGGTCATCCTATAACTGGTGCGGTGTCATCCTATAACTGGTATGGTGTCATCCTATAACTGGTACGGCGTCATCCTATAACTGGTACGGGGTCATCCTATAACTGGTGCGGTGTCATCCTATAACTGGTACGGTGTCATCCTATAACTGGTGCGGTGTCATCCTATAACTGGTACGGCGTCATCCTATAACTGGTGAGGTGTCATCCTATAACTGGTGAGGTGTCATCCTATAACTGGTGCGGTGTCATCCTATAACTGGTGAGGTGTCATCCTATAACTGGTGCGGCCTCATCCTATAACTGGTGAGGTGTCATCCTATAACTGGTGCGGGGTCATCCTATAACTGGTACGGTGTCATCCTATAACTGGTGAGGTGTCATCCTATAACTGGTACGGTGTCATCCTATAACTGGTACGGGGTCATCCTATAACTGGTACGGGGTCATCCTATAACTGGTGCGGTGTCATCCTATAACTGGTATGGGGTCATCCTATAACTGGTACGGTGTCATCCTATAACTGGTACGGGGTCATCCTATAACTGGTACGGGGTCATCCTATAACTGGTGCGGTGTCATCCTATAACTGGTGCAGCGTCATCCTATAACTGGTGAGGTGTCATCCTATAACTGGTGCGGTGTCATCCTATAACTGGTATGGTGTCATCCTATAACTGGTACGGTGTCATCCTATAACTGGTACGGGGTCATCCTATAACTGGTACGGGGTCATCCTATAACTGGTGCAGCGTCATCCTATAACTGGTGCGGCCTCATCCTATAACTGGTACGGTGTCATCCTATAACTGGTGAGGTGTCATCCTATAACTGGTACGGGGTCATCCTATAACTGGTGAGGTGTCATCCTATAACTGGTACGGGGTCATCCTATAACTGGTGCGGTGTCATCCTATAACTGGTGGGACGTCATCCTATAACTGGTACGGTGTCATCTTATAACTGGTGCGGTGTCATCCTATAACTGGTACGGGGTCATCCTATAACTGGTGCAGCGTCATCCTATAACTGGTGCGGTGTCATCCTATAACTGGTACGGTGTCATCCTATAACTGGTACGGTGTCATCCTATAACTGGTACGGTGTCATCCTATAACTGGTACGGCGTCATCCTATAACTGGTACGGTGTCATCCTATAACTGGTACGGGGTCATCCTATAACTGGTGCGGTGTCATCCTATAACTGGTACGGGGTCATCCTATAACTGGTGAGGTGTCATCCTATAACTGGTACGGGGTCATCCTATAACTGGTGAGGTGTCATCCTATAACTGGTGCGGTGTCATCCTATAACTGGTACGGGGTCATCCTATAACTGGTGCGGTGTCATCCTATAACTGGTGCGGAGTCATCCTATAACTGGTGCGGAGTCATCCTATAACTGGTGCGGTGTCATCCTATAACTGGTGCGGAGTCATCCTATAACTGGTGAGGTGTCATCCTATAACTGGTGCGGAGTCATCCTATAACTGGTGAGGTGTCATCCTATAACTGGTGCGGAGTCATCCTATAACTGGTGCGGTGTCATCCTATAACTGGTGCGGAGTCATCCTATAACTGGTGAGGTGTCATCCTATAACTGGTGCGGAGTCATTCTATAACTGGTGAGGTGTCATCCTATAACTGGTGCGGAGTCATCCTATAACTGGTGCAGCGTCATCCTATAACTGGTGAGGTGTCATCCTATAACTGGTGCGGTGTCATCCTATAACTGGTGAGGTGTCATCCTATAACTGGTGCAGCGTCATCCTATAACTGGTGAGGTGTCATCCTATAACTGGTGCGGTGTCATCCTATAACTGGTGCGGTGTCATCCTATAACTGGTGCGGTGTCATCCTATAACTGGTACGGTGTCATCCTATAACTGGTGAGGCGTCATCCTATAACTGGTGCGGAGTCATCCTATAACTGGTGCGGAGTCATCCTATAACTGGTGCGGAGTCATCCTATAACTGGTGCGGAGTCATCCTATAACTGGTGAGGTGTCATCCTATAACTGGTGCGGTGTCATCCTATAACTGGTACGGTGTCATCCTATAACTGGTGCGGAGTCATCCTATAACTGGTGAGGTGTCATCCTATAACTGGTGCGGAGTCATCCTATAACTGGTGCGGAGTCATCCTATAACTGGTGAGGTGTCATCCTATAACTGGTGCGGAGTCATCCTATAACTGGTGCGGAGTCATCCTATAACGGTGGAGGTGTGTCATCCTATAACTGGTGCGGAGTCATCCTATAACTGGTGAGGTGTCATCCTATAACTGGTGCGGAGTCATCCTATAACTGGTGCGGTGTCATCCTATAACTGGTGCGGTGTCATCCTATAACTGGTACGGTGTCATCCTATAACTGGTGAGGCGTCATCCTATAACTGGTGCGGAGTCATCCTATAACTGGTGCGGAGTCATCCTATAACTGGTGCGGAGTCATCCTATAACTGGTGCGGAGTCATCCTATAACTGGTGAGGTGTCATCCTATAACTGGTGCGGTGTCATCCTATAACTGGTACGGTGTCATCCTATAACTGGTGCGGTGTCATCCTATAACTGGTGCGGAGTCATCCTATAACTGGTGAGGTGTCATCCTATAACTGGTGCGGAGTCATCCTATAACTGGTGCGGAGTCATCCTATAACTGGTGAGGTGTCATCCTATAACTGGTACGGTGTCATCCTATAACTGGTGAGGTGTCATCCTATAACTGGTGCGGAGTCATCCTATAACTGGTACGGTGTCATCCTATAACTGGTGCGGTGTCATCCTATAACTGGTGCGGTGTCATCCTATAACTGGTGAGGCGTCATCCTATAACTGGTGCGGAGTCATCCTATAACTGGTAAGGTGTCATCCTATAACTGGTGCGGTGTCATCCTATAACTGGTGAGGTGTCATCCTATAACTTGACCGGCGGAGGACTGAGCCTGGCAACCTTATGTAACCCTGTCCCCTAACCCACCAAAAACCCCACTTAACCCCACAACTACCAAAAATAACGCGGACTAAGTTGTGGAGAAATTGGCCTTAAGGCCTACTTTATTTATTTAACAAATAGAATTTAATATAGAATTTAATATAAATAACATTATAAATAACTTTTAAATAACCGTGTAAACTATAACTCTGGGTGGTCAAAAAGCCACACCTCAAACCTGGTCACTGGAACAAAATTCTTCTCTAGGCCTCAGTCGCACAGCACCGACTCGGAGGCAGTATGACGGTCCACAGTGACCTACAAAACTTTAAACCCCTTCCTGGTTAACCTGCATCAAACCGGAAGGTACGTAATACTCCCATACCACGTATGGGTACACAGCCTTTTCTACCCAACTTTATTCCTGTACTATTCTTTCCGAGCCCGAAAAGAACCGCCACAGCTCCCAAGAATAAAGCCTTATTCTTGAGAGCGCCGCCACACCCTCAACGCTCTCTCTATGCCCTCCTGCAGTCCTAGACCCCATAAGCGATGCCAACATCATTGAGATGAACTCCATCTCTGCGCAGATAACGCCATGGTATCTATCTCTAGAGTTCCCTGTGGAA
>JAJQKJ010001670.1:0-62500 GCA_029574335.1 Rana kukunoris
AACTGGCAGCTACAAATGTCTTCCTATAGAGTGGATCTAGGTTGCGTTTCCTCCTCCTGTGTAGGAAACGGTGACCTTGCAGGGTGGGTTCAATCTGGGTACCTGGTCTTTTACTGCACAGGCATTAAATGCAGCTATGATCTTGGTTGCACTGCATTATACCTCAATACCCACAAATCCACCACTACATTCCCAATAAATCCTGTGAAATGGAGTTCTTTTTTGGATGCTTTTTGGTACATGTGAAGCATTCGGAAGAATTAACCACTTTAGCCCCGGACCATATTGCTGTCCAATGACCAGATCACTTTTTGCGGTTCGGCACTGCGTCGCTTTAACTGACAATTGCGCGGTCGTGCGACGTGGCTCCCAAACAAAATTGGCGTCCTTTTTTTTCCCACAAACGGAGCTTCCTTTTGGTGGTATTTGATCATCTCTGCGGTTTTTATTTTTTGCGCTATAAACAAAAATAGAGCGACAATTTTGAAAAAAATGCAATATTTTTTACTTTTTGCTCTAATAAATATCCCCCAAAAATATATAAATAAATGATTTTTTTCCTCAGTTTAGGCCGATACGTATTCTTCTACATATTTTTCGTTAAAAAAATCGCAATAAGCGTTTGGTTTGCGCAAAGGTTATAGCGTTTACAAAATAGGGGGTTGTTTTATGGCATTTTTATTAATATTTTTTTTTTTTTACTAGTAATGGCGGCGATCAGCATTTTTTTTCAGTACTGCGACCTTATGGCGGACACTTTTGACACATTTTTGGGGCCATTGGCGTTTTTATAGCGATCAATGCTATAAAAATGCATTGTATTACTATAGAAATGGCATTGGCGGTGAAGGGGTTAACACTAGGGGGCAGGGAAGGGGTTTAGTGTGTTCCTGGGTGTGTTCTAACTGTATGGGGGGGGGGGGGGTGGACTCACTAGGGGAAATCACTGATCTTCTGTTCATACATTGTACATCGCTGACAGGAACGAGAACCATGTGTTTACACACAAAGCTCCCGTTCCCCGCTCTGTAACGAACAAGCGTGCGGGACTCGAGGGCGAGCGGGGACGCGCACGCGCCCCCTAGCGGCCGCAAAAGATAGGACGTAGAGCTACGGGCTCTCGCCCAGCAGTGCCACCGTCCCGCAGTAATATGACGGCGGGCGGTCGGCAACTGGTTAAACTATATAGATGGATAGAGATACATGATATAAAGTGAGCCCCTCTGTGTCAACGCGTTTCACCATTAGGCTTCATCCGTGCACATTCAGGGTTTGTTGGGAAGAAGAAACGGGTTCAGGGGCGGACTGACCATTGAGAAACTCGGGCACTGCCCGAGGGCCCCATGCCACTAGGGGGCCCCATCAGGGTTGCCAGGCTCATTAAAACCAGGGATAGTATGTAAAAATCTGTGTTTTTTTTTTTTACATCTGTCCCTGATATGTCCAAAACCTACATGCTTTTGATGTGAAAATCCAGAGATTTTAGCTGCCCCGCCTCTGTACTGCCTCCTGGCTTGGTGGCCATCTGTAAGCCCGGGGGCCCCATAATCTTCTATTGCCCGGGGGGCCCATGAGTTGTCAGTCCGCCCCTGAACGGGTTTCACTATCTTATGGGAGAATAAGTCTTGTCCACAAGATTCCAAAAATTCCTATCCAATGATGTATCAGAAAATGATCATAAGGGCCAGTGTCTGATGTATTCCATATGGGAAGTATTCTCTAATGCAGTGTTTCTCAACTCCAGTCTTCAAGGCGCCCCAACAGGTCATGTTTTCAGGCTTGCCATTATTTTGCACAGGTGATTTGATCAGTTTTTTTTTTTTTCACTGCCTTGGTTATTACCACAGCTGTTTCATCTGAGGGAAATCCTGAAAACATGACCTGTTGGTGCGCCTTGAGAACTGGAGTTGAGAAACCCACGCGTGCTCGGAATTAAAGTCGACGCATGCTCGGAAGCATTGAACTCGGAGTGTTTTACGTCACCACGTTTTGGATGGTGGGAATTTGGTCTGACGGTGTGTAGGCAAGACGAGCTTGATCGTAATTTTGACGAAAAAATTCCATCAGATTTTAGACCATCAGAAATGTCCTATTGTGTGTACAAGGCATTAGAGTTCATTCCAACAAGTTGTAAAGGGGAAAACAAATCAAGCGACGGGAAGGAGAAGAGTTTGGATAGACAGCCAGAGTAATGCCCTGTACACACGATCGCTTTGTCTGATGAAAATGGGCCGTTTTCATTCGGACGAACCGATCGTGTGTGGTCACCATCGTTTTTTTTTTTTTTTTCCCCATCGGTGAAAAAAAATTAGAACATGTTTTAAATTTTTTCTTATGGTTAAAAAAAACGGATAGCCTATGGGGAAATCCATCGGTCAAAAATCCACGTATGCTCAGAATAAAGTCGACGCATGCTTGGAAGCATTGAACTTCATTTTTATCAGCACGTTGTAGTGTTTTACGTCACCGCGTTGGACACGATCGGATTTTTAAACGATGGTGTGTAGGCAAGACTGATGAAAGTCGGCTTCATCGGATATGCGATGAAAAAATCCATCAGACCGTTTTCATCAGACGAACCGATCGTGTGTACAGGGCATAATGGAACGTCCCACACTCGGCTTGAGTGCTTCCGTCATATACCGATTCCTATCAGTCTGGATATAGATATCGGATATTCCAGCTGCTCACAAACACACAACGAGACGAGATTTGTTTGTCTGCTGTACGTGAAGTGTTTAATAGCACCAAGAATACAACCTTATATACAGTTAAAGAGGAGGTAACCAGAACATAAATTAACATGAGCTAATTAACTAATCATTTACCCAGACTAGGCGACTCCGAGATATGACCTTTCAGGGTAGACATTGCATCTCCTCGCTCACCTGCTATACAATACACATTATCATAAGTGTAAATACAGGAAATATTCACACAATAACAGGGTCATTTAGCACAGAAAACACAGGTGGCTGGAGGTGACGGCATTAGCATCTAACAGTATGAATAAGTCACTCTTAAAATGAACCCTTTGAGTTCAGAATCAACAAACCGTAAATAGTTCTTTACAGATATCCTGGAATATTTTGTGGATAATAATTACAGAATAATCCCATCTCAGGTAGCCCAAGATATCCTTCCTCAGTCATCCTATGTCCCTAGTGGACATGGGATGATTTTAGACATAAGAGGGTTTGGGGATGTCCCGGCTGAGTCTGTCACACAGGGCACGAGGGTTATTTTATTCCTTAGATCCAGGTCAGGCTTGGGCATATGTAGCCTTAAAACCAGAACGACTCAACTGCGTACAGAAGTTTTATAAGAATTCTCTACTCCACCTAAAACTAAAAGGGAATATTTTTGGCTTTCGATGCATTTTATAAGCTAAGCCATTCCAAATCCTCTTTCCCTCTTCTCTGTACTAATCATCAGCCAATCACCTTTTGGCTTCTTCCATAAGTCATTCTTTGTGCTCTAAGCAAAAGCAAGCTTTAAAAAAATTAGTTTTAGGTCTCCGGCGCCACTGTCAAAACCAGTTTATTGGTGATCGGTGGGAAGAATGTCCCTTACATTGGTGATCAGTGGGAAGAATGTCCCTTACATTGGTGATCAGTGGGAAGAATGTCCCTTACATTGGTGATCAGTGAGAAGAATGTCCTTACTTGGTGACATGGGAAGAATGTCCCTTACATTGTGATCAGTGGGAAATGTCCCTTAATGTGATCAGTGGGGAGAATGTCCTTACATTGGTGATCATGGAAGATGCTCCTTATGTGATCAGTGGGGAGAATGTCCTTACATTGGTGATCAGTGGGAAGAATGTCCCTTACATTGGTGATCAGTGGGTGGAGAGTCCCTTACATTGGTGAATGAGAAGAATCCTTACTTGGTGACATGAGAAGAATGCTCCTTACATTGTGATCAGTGAGAGAGTCCCTTAATGGTGATCTGGGGAGAATGTCCTTACATTGGTGATCAGTGAGAAGCTCCTTAATGTGATCAGTGGGAAGAATGTCCTTAATTGGTGATCATGAGAAGAATGTCCTTACATTGGTGATCAGTGGGGAGTCCTTAATGTGATCAGTGAGAAGAATGCCTTACATTGGTGATCAGTGGGAAGAATGCTCATTGGTGATCTGAGAAGAATGTCCCCTACATTGGTGATCAGTGAGAAGAATGTCCCTTACATTGGTGAAGAAAGAATGTCCCTTACATTGGTGATCAGTGAGAAGAATGTCCTTACTTGGTGACATGAGAAGAATGCTCCTTACATTGTGATCAGTGGGAAGAGTCCCTTAATGTGATCAGTGGGAAGAATGTCCTTACATTGGTGATAGAGTGAGAAGAATGTCCCTTACATTGTGATCAGTGGGGAAGTCCCTTAATGGTGATCTGAGAAGAATGCCTTACATTGGTGATCAGTGGGAAGAATGTCCCTTACATTGGTGATCAGTGAGAAGAATGTCCCTACATTGTGATCAGAAGAATGTCCCCTACATTGTGATCAGTGAGAAAATGTCCCTTACATTGGTGATCAGTGAGAAGAATGCTCCTTAATTGTGGATCAGTGGGGAAGAATGTCCTTACATTGTGTGATCAGTGAGAAGAATGCTCCTTACATTGGTGATCAGTGAGAAGAATGCTCCTTACATTGGTGATCAGTGGGAAGAATGGTCAGTGAGAAGAATGCTTACATTGGTGATCAGTGAGAAGAATGTCCCTTACATTGGTGATCAGTGATCAGAAGAATGCTCCCTTACATTGGTGATCAGTGAGAAGAATGTCCCTTACATTGGTGATCAGTGAGAATGAATGTCAGTGGAAGAATGTTCCTTACATTGGTGATCAGTGGAAGAATGTCCCTTACATTGGTGATCAGTGGGAAGAATGTCCCTTACATTGGTGATCAGTGAGAAGTCCCTTAATGTTCAGTGTGAGAAGAATGTTCCTTACATTGGTGATCGGTTAGAAGAATGTTCCTTACATTGGTGATCAGTGGGAAGAATGTCCCTTACATTGATCGTCACACATAATGCCGCCCTTAACGACGGCTAAAAGGATCATTGGTGTCATGCCGCTGCCTCCATTAACTTGCCTTAGACATTGAACTAGGGGCAGGCACCATTGGATAGGAGGTCAATCTGCCACAGTACAAGTTTAATGTCGTTGTATGGTCTGTATCTGATTTTAATCTTTCTTTCTTTTTCTCCTATTTTTCTTTTCACTCTTTTTTTTTTTTTTTTTTCTCTTTTCTTACGCAGAGTGCACTTGTATCTAACGGACACCTCACAGGAGATACCAACCTTCCCGCTAAAGTCCTGAATAACACAATAGATCATCTACCTGCCGCAGTAGAGTCTCCGCTAATTTCACCTCCACCCACTGCAACCACAAGGTCAGACATCGTTTTTATTGGACGTTTTGTCTCCTCCAACCAAATTTCATTGTTAAAGCGCGTTCACTTTATTTTTTTTGTACTTTCTCCGCAGCACGTTGGTTACTGAAGAACCGCCCAGACCGCGATGTCTACTCACCACCGAGCTGTAACTAGGAGGAGACGGAATCTCTCCTATTAATGTACTGTGACTTGGAGTGGAACCAGTTGGACAAAACCCGAAAAAAGATGTCAGCAGAGAGGATGCTGGAAGAAGCTACTGATTGGCCGATTAACTACCTGATGGTTTCTTTTTTTTTTTCTTAAAGCAATACACTGGATTTTTTTTTCTGTGTTTTTGATCCTCTTTTTGGAGTTTTGAGGGATTTTTTTTATTAACATTCCACTGGGATCTGTGCGATTTTTTTTTTTTTTTTTTTTTATTATTATTATGGTAATGGACCACTTGATGCTTCCGATCTGCAGACCTTTTTGCAGTCCGGGGCGGCGTTTTGTGTCGGCGAGCGTGTGCTGCTCCCTCAGGACGATGGGATCCTGTGGACTTTTCTAGAACTGACATGGAGAGGAAACGGCGATTTATACCACTAAAGAATATGTTCGGGCGCCAGGGGCTCACCTGACTGTTATCTTGTTACAATTGTTTTTAGGGATTTTATATTCTGTGACCTTTTAAATTTCATCCCGTCTTGTAGAATGTGTATCATAATAATTTTTTTTTTAATGAACCGACAGTTATTTAAATGCAGCCAATACGGTGCTTGCAATTACACTAAAACCTCGGATTGCGAGCATAATTTGTTCAAGAAAATTTCCCCATAAGAAATTATGGAAACTCAGATGATTCGTTCTATAACCATTTATTCTTAAAACCTTCAGTTTATAGTCCATATAAAAAGATTATAGTGATGTGATTGGTTGTGTAACCATAAAATGTCCTTCACACATGGAAGACTCCACAAGGGGTTTAGAAGGAAAATCCAGCAGGAGCTCCAGAGTATGAAAGAGAAGAGAGGCAGAGTATGAAAGAGAAGAGAGCCTCTATAGCTGGACCTACGGGACTCCCCGGTGGGGCCGGCTTCCATGACAGCGGACTGCCGCCCCCCTCTGCTCCTGTCCTGCAGCCATGGGAGAGACCTGTCAAAGTGTGCCAGTCTGGATGAAGTCCAGGGCCAAATTTTTGTCCCAGTCCAGCTCTGCCTCTAAGTGTAGCAATATGGTTACCTCAGGGGCAGACTGACTACTCATGGGGCCCCCAGGCAATAGATTATGGGGCCACACATACAGTGTACACACACACACACACACACACACACACACACACACACACACACACGGTACTTCAGAGGCAGGGCAGCTATAATTTGGGGATTTTTTTTTTTTTACATACTGTCCCTGGTTTTACTGAGGCTGGTGGCATGGGGCCCTCGGGCAGTGCCTGAGTGCCCGAATGGTTAGTGCGCCCCATGGTTACATTTAAAGCAGTGTTCCATTTTTTTTTTTTTTTTTTACAAATTCAAAATTCGTATAATATATATGCAGTATATTTCCATTCTAGCCAGGGATGGCCTGGCCATTGGGACTTTCCCGGTGGGCCGATGGCTCAGTGGGCCGGCTTCAGTGACAGCGGACCGCCGCCCCCCTCTGCTCCTCTGTCTCTTCCTTCCCCCAGCGCTCACCTCCTCTCCCTCCCCGCAGCGCTCACCTGGGAGGAACAGAGAATCAGGGGGAGCACCAGAGGAGCAGGGGGGGGACAGAGGAGCACGGGGGAGGGGACAGACAGCTGCCTTAACAGCTATGGCCTGGGAGTTTCTTGTCCTATAAGGGGGGGCACCAAACTGATTCTTTCCCCCGGGTGAAATAATGTCTAGCTTCCCCACTTGGTACTGCCTATACCAAACCAGCAGTTCTACTCTAATAAAATAGAGTAACTAGTGAAGGGGTAGAGGGGGCTTGGGTGGCCGGGGGGGGGGGGGTGTTTTTCGGCCGCCTTCAGAGAGACCTGTCAAAGTGGGCCAGTGTTGATGGAAGTCCAGAGCCAAATTTTTGTCCCAGTCCAGCCCTGATCTTGGCTGCGTGCATGTGAAGCCCAGTTGATTTCTCTTCCTCTCCAGCGTGCACCCATCGATCTCGCGCATGCGCTGTTAAACATATCAAAAATGGGGAGGATACAATAGAAGTGCAGACTGCTGCTGTTGCAGAGCGCTTCCTGAAAAAATGCTGATCATCTGGCTTGAGTAGGTTGTGATTTTCTAGCCCAGAACAAGCATGTACAAAGTAAAAGTCGGATTTGCAAAAAAAATTTTTAAAATAATCACCCGTTGCCTAGTCTGGTGAGCCGTAGGAGCCTACATGGCTTTCATGACAGGTTCTCTTTAAGCTTGTTCATTGGATGCACCTTGCCCGCTATTACTAATACCACCCTATCCAGTACCAAAGAAGTGGGCGGGGCCTGAAGGATCTAGCAGATTGTGGAATTGTGGAAAAAGGGGAATTTTGAGATCGGGGAGATGGAGGAAAGGTGTTGGGAATGAGGAGGGTGACTGGAAGTGAAACTGTTACATTACCTGCTCATATTTATACCTGCAAAGTTCAACATAGAAAGTTGCGGCTCCAAACAGGGAGGAGACTGGCGGAACGCCGCCACGCCATAGACTAGGCAAGAATATAGCGCCACACCAACGGTGCAAGTATGGAGCTTATTCCACTAACGGTCCACTATATTCCAAACCTGCAGCCATGGGCATCCGCTCCATAGGGCAAGGGGGGCAATTGACCCCCCCCCCCCGGAAAATCAAGAAGGTGTTGAAGAGTTTTGCGGCTGCGGGCTGTTTGAGCGTTCCCCCGGCTGGGGGTCACACAGGCACAGCGAGCAGAGAGAAGCCACCCCCCCCCCCCCAGTGTTTATGTGTACACAGGGGGAGGGAACCTGCTGTGCCTGTGCCGCTGTGATGGCTGATCTGAGGTACTGAATGGGATGGGGGAGGGGGTCCGTCGGTGCTGAAGGGGGGTTTGTGCTGAATGGGGGGGTCCATCTGTGCTGAAGGGGGGGTCTGTACTGAAGGGGGGGTCTGAATGGGGGGGTCATCTGTGCTGAAGGGGGGGGTCTGTGCTGAATGGGGAGGTCCATCTGTGCTGAAGGGGGGGTCTGTACTGAATTCTCTAGGGGGGTTCCGAAACTACAAGTCCCATCATGTGCTGAAGGGGGGGTCTGTTAGCCTTGCAATCCCTCATGGACTGTAGTTTTGCAACAGCTGGAGGGCCGCCAGTTTGACACCCCTGCTCTAGGCTATATTTATATGGGCATGGAGTGAAGATGAATTATCTCAAGAGCTATTTCAAACTGCCAGCTGGCAGTTTTTGGTAAAGCGCCGCGTCGTTTTAGCTGCGCTATTCGGCCGCTAGTGGGGCCGCGTTTAATCCCCGATAGCGTTTGAAGTTAAATGCAACTGTGTATTGCCGCTGCCAAAGCGCCCCTCCCTGAAAAAAAATTCAGTGGATGCCCATGCCTGCAGCCAATGCATTTTGGGGACCAGGAGATGCTCCCCTTCATCAGGGCCTAAAACGCGGGTCTCCAAACATTTTAAACAATGAGCCAGTTTATTGTCCTCGAGACTTTAGGGGGGCCGGATGGGCCAGCAGGAGAAGAAATTGTCTTGGCATCAGTCGGAATAAACATCACCACATTTGGTATTTGGGGGGGGGGGGGAGTAGTGCCCGATTGTTGGTATCCTAGGGCAGAATAGAGCCCTCATTATTTGTGTCGGTGGGAGAAATGGTGCTCCATTTTTGGTGTCTTGCATCAGTGGGAGGAATAATGCCCCAAAGGCCGGGTAAAGGCAAGCAAAGGGCCACATCCGGCCCTCGGGCCTCAGTTTGGAGACCACGGGCCGAAAAGGGTAATAAAGATGAAGGTTGGGAGTAAAGCACTTTCGGGACCAGGAGGCGTTTCCTTTTGTTTAGAGCCTAAAAAGTTATTAGGGAAGGATGGATGGAATGAAGTTTGGGGGTCAGGAGATGCCCCCCTTTTTATCTGGACTTGAAAAGTTATTAAAGATGGAGAATTTGAGCAACAGTAGACACCACCTTTTTATTGAGGCCTGAAAGGTTAATAAGTGGTGGTGGGGGGGGGGGGGTAATGTATTTTGGGGACCAGGATACTCCCCCCTTCATAAGGATTTGTAAAGATGGAAGTTGAAAGTAACACATTTCAAGGAATAGGAGACGCCCTCTTTTATCAGGGCCTGAAAGGTTGATATATTGGGAGTAACATTTCAGGGCCATGAGAATTCCCCCCCCCCCCCTTCTTCATCAGTGCTTAAAAGGTTAATAATAATTTAGGTTGGGAGTAATGTATTTTGGGACCTGGAGATGCCCCCTTCATCAGGGCCTGAAAGGTTAATAAAGATGGAGGTTGGGAATAGTACATTTCAAGGACGAAGGAGACGCCCCCTTTTATTGGTGTCTGTAAGGTTAATAAAGATGTCGTTGAGAGTAACGTATTTCTGGGACGAGGAGGCGCACCTTTTATCAAGGACTGAAAGGTTTAATAGATTGGGAGTAACGCATTTCGGGGACCAGGAGAATTCCCCCTTCATCAGGGCTTAAAAGGTTGTTGGTAATGGAGGCTGGAAGTCGTGTATTTGGGCGTCAGGAGCTGCCCCCCTTTTATCTGGGCTTGAAAAGCTATTAAAGATGGAGATTTTGAGCAACAGTAGACACCACCTTTTTATTGAGGCCTGAAAGGTTAATAAAGAGGAAGTCTGGGCGGTAATGTACTTCAGGGACCGGAATACTCCCCCCCCCCCCCCCCTTCATAAGGGTTTGTAAAGATGGAGGTCGAGAGTAATGCATTTCAAGGAATAGGAGGCTCCCCTTTTATCAAGGACTGAAAGGTTAATAAAGATGGAGATTGGGAGTAACGTATTTTAAGGGATGAAGGAGACGCCCCTTCTATCAAGGACTGAAAGGTTAATAGATTGGGAGTAACGCATTTCAGGGACCAGGAGAATTCCCCCTTCATCAGGGCTTAAAGCGGAGATCCGCCTTCCCCTCCAAAGTCAGCAGCTACACATACTGGCTGAGCCCCTACTGTGCACGTGTGAAGCCCGGCTGCGCTCACCTTCTGGCCCAACAGTAGGGAAAGGAGGTTGCCGGACTTCTGATTTACCACGGTGAGGTCCAACAAATGTGGCACCAAAGGGGGAGTGGGGGGGGAAGCTGATGAGCGGAAGTTCCATTTTTGTGTGCTGTAAAATATTAAGATGGAGGTCGGGAATAGTACATTTCAAGGATGAAGGAGATGCCCCCTTTTTATTGGTGTCTGTAAGGTTAATAAAGATATCGTTGGGAGTAACATATTTCTGGGATGAAAAGACACCCCTTTTATCAAGGACTGAAAGTTTAATAGATTGGGAGCAACGCATTTTAGGGACCAGGAGAATTCCCTCTTCATCAGGGCTTAAAAGGTTGTTGGTAATGGAGGTTGGGAGTAATGTATTTGGGTGTCAGGATCTGCCCCCCTTTATCCCTTTTAACCTTTTAGGTTAATTAAGAGGAAGGTTGGGGGGTAATGTACTTCAGGGACCAGAATACTCCCCCCCCCCCCCACTTCATAAGGGTTTGTAAAGATGGAGGTTGAAAAGAATGCATTTCAAGGAATAGGAGGCTCCCCCTTTTTATTAGTGCCTGAAAGGTTAATAAAGATGGAGGTTGGGAGTAACGCAAGGACTGAAAGGTTAATAGATTGGGAGTAACGCATTTCAGGGAACAGGAGAATTCCCCCTTCATCAGGGCTTAAAGTGGAGTTCCGCCTTCCCCTCCAAAAATTGAGTCAACAGCTACACATACTGGCTGAGCCCCTACTGTGCACGTGCGAAGCCCGGCTACGCTCTTCTTCTGGCCCGATAGTAGGGGGAAGGAGGGGGCCAGACTTCTAATGTACCGCAGCGAGGTCCAAGAAAGTGGGGACAGGGTACCTGTCTGAAGCAGGTACCCCCCCCCCCCTGAAAGGTGCCAAATAATAAAGATGGAGGTTGGGAATAGTACATTTCAAGGACGAAGGAGACGCTCCCTTTTATTAGGGCCTGAAAGGTTAATAAAGATGTCGTTGGGAGTAACGTATTTCAGGGACGAGGAAACGCCCCCTTTTTTTTCATCAAGGACTGAAAGGTTAACAGATTGGGAGTAACACATTTCAGGGACCAGGAGAATTCCATCTTCATCGGGGCTTAAAGTTCCACCTTCCCCCTCCAAAAATTAAGCAGCTACACATACTGGCTGAGCCCCTACTGCGCCTGTGCGAGGCCCAGCTGTGCTCTCCTACTGGCCCAACAGTAGGGGGCCGGGCTTCTGGTGTATCTCGCTGCAGTGAGGTCCGACAAAGTGGGAACAGTGTACCTGTTTAAAGCAGGTCCCCCCCCCCCCCCCTCTGGTGCCAAATGTGGCACCAGAGGGGGGCGGGAAAACCGATAAACGGAAGTTCCACTTTTGGGTGGCATTTCGCTTTAAAAGGTTAATAAAGATGGAGGTCGGGAGTATTACATTTCTGGGATGAGACGACGCACCCTTTATTGGGGTCTGAAAGGTTAAAGAAAGATGTTGGGAGTAATGCATTTCAGGGACGAGGAGATGCCCCTTTTATCAAGGACTGAAAGGTTAATAGATTGGGAGCAACGCATTTCAAGGACCAGGAGAATTCCCCCTTCATCAGATATTAATAATGGAGGTTGGGAGTCGTGTATTTTGGGACCTGGAGATGGTCCTGAACGGTTATTAAAGATGGACGTTGGGAGTAAATTAAGAGAATGGATCCGCACCTCCCAGCGACTTCCCCAGCCACACTTCCACTTGCAACCCCTGATGAAGAGAGCGCCTCCTTATCCCTGAAATGTGTTGGAAGCAGGTATGGAATAATATTTAACCCTTTTTAGTGGAATAAACTTGATGTTGGGACTCTTACCTTGGCTTTGGAGCTCTTTTTTTTTTTTTTCCTGGTTCTAGCAGAACGTTCAGTAAACATGAGCTGCCTGTCCGGTGCTTTATCGCATCTTCTACCCAATTCCGGAGGAACCCGTGGGCTTCATTCTAGGATCCGGCATCACTTGCCCTTTCCATTTAGCCGTACCATAGAGCAGGGGTCTACAAACTTTACAAACAAAGGGCCACTTTATTGCCCTTCAGACTTTAGGCGGGCCGGTGCACCGTCATACTACGCTCCCCATCACAGACTGCTGCGGAAGTGCTGTGGCGGCAAACTGCGCATGCGCGATGCGTTCCAAAGCATTTACGACAGTTAACACCACCGAAACCTCGTTCGGCATCCAGGCTCTTTCCTTAACATCCCCGTGGATTGGAGGATGTTAAAAAAAGAGCCAGGAGGCCGAGCGCAGCGAGCCGTCCGAGCGAAGTCCACGTCGCCAAGAATGACGTCTTCGCTGGTGTGCACTGTCGTAAATCCATTGGAACGCATCACAATTGCGTTTGGAGCGCATGCGCAGTTGCCCGCTACGGCACATCCGTAGCATTGTGTGAGGGGGAGCCGAATATGACGCTTCATCGGATTGGGTCCAGCAAGGGAAGAAAAAGTCACGGGCCCGGCATCAGTGAGAACATACTGTATATGGCCTCAGGGTTGGTGGTCAATAGGAAGAGGAGTATTCCCCCTATTAGTAGGAGGAATAGTATCCCATCATTGGTATCAGTGTATAATACAGTATAGTGCCCCATTGTTGGTGTCAATGGGAGGAATAGTGCCTCATGTCATTGGAAGAAATTGTGCCCAAGGGCCAGATAAAGGCTAGCAAAGGGCCACATCTGGCCCTCGGGCCGCAGTTTGGAGACCTCTGCCACAGAGGACAACTCCTCCTCCGACTGCCTTATGTTAAATGACAACTAAACCGCGAGAAACGTGTAGACCTTGTTGACCCAACCCCCTAAAAAAAAATGTTTTTCTTATTACCGTAAAAATCCTTTCTCTGAGTTCATTGATGGACACAGCTCTTCTGAATCTTGACAATAGGGTTTTGGCGCCACCTACAGGAGTAGAACACTAGGCAGAAAACAAACGGCACCACCTATGGGCAGTCCTGGCTGATATATAACCCCTTCTCTGCTATGGGCAATCCAGTTCATTCCAAAGCAGTGTCAGAAGGTAAACTCCATGGGGGGGGGGGGGGTTGCTGTGTCCATCAATGAACCCAGAAAAAGGGATTGTTATGGTGGAAAACAAAAAAAATATCAGATTTTGATCCAGCGCGAACATGCCAAATTGCCCTCCCCCTCTTTCCTAAGATAAGATTTTTGTCGGCAAGAATCCCCCCTGAAAAAATCGAGCACTAATCTGCATGCTAACCCCTAAACATAAATCCCCCCCCCCAAAAAAAAATTCCCCCTTCTAACACAAATCTTCTATCCCTCAAATGTCCCCTCCTAGTACAAATCCCCCCCCCCCCCCAATCATCCCTGCTGTAAATTGCATTACCTTTTGAAGTACAGAGCCCCCCTTCCTAGCACAAATCCCCCCGAAAAAAAATCATCACTCCTAGTGCACCTCCCAGAATGTCCCGTTCCTAGTACAAATCCCTCTCCCCCAAAAAAATTCCCCCCTCCTAGCACACATCCTCTATCCCTCAAATGTCTTCTCCAAACACAAATGTCTTCTCCTAGTACAAATCCCTCCCCACCCCCCCTAAAGGGCACACCTTCCTCTATCCCTCATATGTCCCCTCCAAGCACAAATGCCCCTTCCTTGTATGATTCCCTCCCCCCCCCCAATCATCCCTGCTGTCAATTGCATTATCTTTTCTAGCACAAATCCCCCCCCCCCCCCAATCACCACTCCTAGTGCACCTCCCAAAATGGCCCATCCTAACAATTCTTGCACCCCCCCCCCCCCTTCAAATTCACCCTGTCAACACAAATTCTCCGCCCCCCACCTCACATGATACCACCGCACCCAGGACAGGTGTCCCTTGTCCCAGCCGCGGGCGGACACGACTCTTCTGAATCTAGACCTTAGGAATGTCCCAAAGCAGTGTCTCAACGGGGGGGGGGGGGGGCAAACCAAAACCCAACTGAATCAACGAGGCAATTTCACTTGCCTATAGCAGAAATTTTTTTTTTTTTTTTTTTTTACCAGCTAGGACTGCTGTTTCTTTGCAGCCTAGTGGCGTCGTCCTATAGGTGGCGCTATAACCCTTTGGCCAAGATTCAGAAGAGTTGTGTCCATCAATGAACTTTTTAGGAGAATTTTTTTTGCCTGGCTGATTTTTACTTTATTCTGAAACATGTCCGGGATTGTTTTATACTGCAAGCTTGTTCTGCATCGTTCACCCTCACAGTACTCAACCCAGATGCTCAGAAGGAATCGAGCATCGGCGGTCTCTGTCTGTGTCCCCCCCGGTAGGGGATTGTTACATCACAGATAAGGCCGTGTTTGCTGTAAATGATAAAAGTGTGAGCTGGAGTTTGGCTTCAATTTGTTAGTGTATCCAGAGCTGTATCCTGGCCTAGGCCAACAAGGCCTAGGGCAGCACTTTGCAGGGGGGCAGCACAAAAAGAGTCCTCGCCGGTTTGCGCTACACTGTTAGGAAAATTAGTCTAGCGCCCCCAAAAAGCTGCCGCGCTGCTTCTAGTATGTGGGCGGGCGGCATTCCGCAACTGTGGGGGCGGGGGCGCTTCCAATTTTGACTGTTTTATCATCCTGGACCACAAACCTTCCTTACTGTGCTATATGTTTCTGCTGCACCATCTACTTAAAGTAGAACTATAGGCAACACTTTTTTTTTCATTTTGGGTAGAGTAAAGGGAGGGTTATAGCCCCTGTCAGTTTATTTTTTACCATCCCTGTCCCATTGCGAAGATTTCCCTTCACTTCCTGCCCTATGGGCAACCAGGAAGTAAGAGGAAATCGAAGTAAATTAAGGAAATCCATTGCCCCCCCCCCCCCCCCCCCGCCAGGCCCTCAGAATTAGTCCTCACTCGAAAATTTCAGGGTGGGTCTTAAATAACACAGGGTGTGGCCGTAACAGGAAGGGGTGGGTCATATTTAAATTAGAGGGTGCACAAGTTTAGTCAGGCCTAGGGCAGCACAAAACCTAAATACACCTCTGAGTGTATCTAAATCTGCTAGTCCATCAAACCCCCCCCCCCCCCCTAGATTGACAGTGCTGCTGTCCAAAGGTGTGCTGTGTGTATGTATATAATATCCACTTATCTTTTGAGTATAGTAGGGTGGAGTTAAAACCATCCCAGGTTTTTTTTTGTTTGTTTTTTTAATCTCATGTAAATTTCCCTTCATTTCCTGTTCTGTAGATGTATTTGGAAGTAATAGAAATCTCCCCGAATTGAGAGAAAACCCCACTCTCCAGCTGGGGACTCGCAAATTAAATAATCACTAAAATAAAAAATTCTATTTAGTTTTGGGGTCCACACACCTCTCCATTCACAAATGTGGAATATATATATTTACAGACACATTCGCAAGTTTATATAGGAAAGTATTTTTTTTTTTTTTATATCTTTTATGAACTTGCAAATGTTTTATACGATGTGTGGTGAGGTTTTTTTTTGGTTTTGTTTTGTTTTTTGTAACGGTTCAACCCTGCAATGACTCATGGGACTTGTAGTTCCACAGCAGCTGGAGGGCCACAGATTGAACACCCGTGATTTCTAGCACCTCTGTTGCATGTTCTCTAGTAGTAAAAAAAAAAACCTGACCGGGGATCTAACCCCTTCGCCACTCTATCCAAAACTAAAGTAAATAATTGCTCTGAGTAACTTTTTTATGGGTGGATTTGCCATTATTAGGATTACTGGTTAAATCAATTGAGTTCAATGTATCCGTTTTGACTTTCTTCTCTCTCTTCTTTTTCTCCTCCTTTCTTCTTTCTTTTCCTCCTCCTCCTTCTTGTTTTTTTTCTCTTCTTTCTCCTCCTTCTTTCTTTTCTTTGTTCTCATTCTTCTTTCGTCTCCTTCCTTTTTCTTTCTTCCTCCATCCTTTTTTTTTTTTTTTTTCTTTTTTCTTTTTTTTCTTTCTATCTTTTTTTTTCTTTCTATCTTTGTTCTTTCTTTCATTTTTCTCATCTTTCTTTTTTTCTTTTTTCTTTCATTTTTCTCATCTTTCTTTTTTTCTTTTTTCTTTCATTTTTCTCATCTTTCTTTCTCATCTTAAATTTTTATCATTTTTCTCATCTTTCTTTTGTTCTTTCTTTCTCATCTTTCATTTTTTTTCTTTCATTTTTCTCATCTTTCAATTTTTATAATTTTTCTCATCTTTCTTTTTTTCTCATCTTTCTTTTTTTCTCATCTTTCTTTTTTTCTCATCTTTCTTTTTTTCTCATCTTTCTTTCTCATCTTTAATTGTTATCATTTTTCTCATCTTTCTTTTTCTTTTTTCTCATCTTTCTTTTTCTTTTTTCTCATCTTTTTCTTTTTTCTCATCTTTCTTTTTTTCTTTAATTTTTCTCACCTTTTCATTTTTCTCACCTTTTTCATTTTTCTCATCTTTCATTCCCCTCCTTTCTTTCTTCTCCTCCCTACTTCTCTTTTTTTTCCCTCCTTTCTCGATCCCCCACCATGCAGCCAGGAGTGTCAGTCATTGGTGAGGAAGGTACCCAACTGTGCTCTTGTGTTGCCAGAGGAATCTCCCCATTTTCCAACATGGCTGCACGGTGGGGAAAATTTCAATGATCTGACAAGGATTTCATTCCATCACCTCCTGTAATGATTTTCCCGTAGAAGGAAAGGAGCCACAACATTTCTATGAAGTATTTTGCAGACTGTTGTACATTGTTACAGTGTTAAATTTGTTGCTTTTTTTCATGTAACGTTTTTCTGTCACTGCCACATTTATTGCATTTTTATAATAAGCTGATGTGTAGCGGCTGCCATTTTGTATTAATACTAAAACCATCCACTGGGTGTTTTTGGGGCGTTCAAATGATTGGTTAAAAGTGAGTTTTTAGCTATGGGTGGAGTCCAGTGGGCTTGATCTGCATGCCCAAAACTTTATTGGGGTGATTTAAAATGTAACCCACTTTTATTTTGGGGAACCCCCCCCCCCTCTGGGTGATCTCTGTACATTGCAGGAATTGTGAATAACTTTGTAGCAGATTCCTTCCTTTTTAGTTGCTCCAAGGAAATAAGCTGTGTGTTTCACCATGTCCTTTGCAACCTGATTTTGCGTTTTTGGTTTGTTATAATTGCCTGGTGCAGTCTCGGTGTCCTAATTAGGAAAGTGGCAGGGTCTGCACCCCTTTAGAAGTAATTAACCCTACAAAACTGAAATTCCTATTGCAGGGGATACCTAAAATGTGACTTGTACGTTGGCGTAGACTTCCGGAAAAATCAGTGAACCAATCACACAAGCAGGAAGTTCTATTTCTAGGGGCTTTCTGTACACCAACGGTATATATGTAGCTGTATTTTTACCCCCCCCCCCCCAGCTATCTTATCCTGTAGTTCTCATTACTACAGAGGCTATGTAATGATCAGGCAACGGTCTTTACTTTTACTAACGCAAATGGCAGAACAGCCACGCCCACAACAGCTTGAACCACACAGACTTGTGGGACATGTAGTCCCTGCTCCCTGCCCACCACACCACAGGAAGGAGAAGAAAAGGACTGGATTGGTAACTTGATCACTACAAATAAATGCAAATTCAGCACGGCGTGTACATTGTTTAGTGGTGGGGGAGGGGGACCGGGGGAAATGATTGCTCGGAGTTCTGCTTTAATGTTCTCCACAGAAGGCTTGACCAGGATTGGATGAAATGTGTGGATGGAGCTGGTGATGCCCTGAATTCCGTACAATCCTTTCCCTCTTCCTGAGACTTGGGTCTCGTTTTCTGCCTGTGACCCCCATTGGGGTGATTTTTTTCCCCTTCCTTCCTGTCCCTGTGACACCAGGACAAGCAGGATCGGGTGTCGCTGCATTAGGGAGGCACAGACGCGCTTCGGTGTAGTTACGACGGCTCTCGCCGAAACGCGTTGGCGGTTTTATGTCGCTCCTTTGTAACAGGTCACCAATAAACAGTTTTTTATATGGACTTCGGTTTTGCCGGCTCAGTCCATGTATTTAAAAAGTTTTGGGCGCAGTTTTTGTTTTCGAACACTGGATGTTGCTGTTTGATATCAATTTGAATCAGCCCTATGATTGTGATTGGCTGAGAATGTTGGCGATCCCCCCCCGGTGTTTTTTACTTGTATCCTCTCTTGACCACTAACTGTCATTTTTACTGTTTTTTTGATCTGTAAAGATTTTGCTGTAGACAAAATTGTAATTTATTTTTGGAAATTTTATTACTTTTTTTTTTTTCCAACAGTGGGGGGTTTATGTTGGCGTTAAAATGTATTGCTAGTCACCTGAGAACGACTTTTGTTCTGTTTGGAAACTCGTTCCAATGTTGTGAATTCTGTTTTCTGATACTTTTCCTAAATATACGAAAATTAAATCTCCGCCTTCGTCTGTCTCTCGATTTATTGTGGCTTTTCACCCAGACCAGAGAAAGAGACTTTTAGGCAAGTATTCCTATGTAATAATAATTTAACTGCAGCTGCCCATAGCTTCTGGACATGGCCATATTTGGTCAGATTTTGGTGTTTGGACTTCATGCACATAATAAAAAACTGTAAAACCTTGGATTGCGAGGATAATTCGATCCAGAAACATGCTTTGTAATCCAAAGCACTTGTATATCAAAGCGAATTTCCCCATAAGAGATAATGGAAACTCAAATGATTCGTTCCACAACCCTTTATTCATAAGTCCTTCAGTTTATAGTCCATATAAAAAGATTATAGCGATGTGATTGGTTGTGTGACCATAAAATGTCCTCCACACATGGAAGACTCCACAGGGGGATTACAAAATCCAGCAGGAGCTCCAGAGTATAAAAGTGTAGCAATATGTTGCTAAATGTTGTACCTAATGTAACCATATTGCTACACTTAGAGGCTCCTCTCTTCTATACTCAGTTGTGACATGACACTGCTCTTATATCAAGACATCGCTTGTATATCAAAGCACAATTTATTTAAAAATGTTGATAGTCTTGTAAAACGTTCTCAAACCAAGGTTTCACTGTACACCCGTTTAGCAACTGGCAGAAACGTTGAGCATAACATTTAAAAAAAAAAAGCTTATTTTGGTGCATATTTACACCTGTGTGTTTAGAGGATTGTGTGTATAAACTCAAAAACAAATGTTCTTTAGGCTAATTTTCTCTCCTGAACAAATGCAGTAAAATTCACCATCATGGCCACTAGATGGAGCTGAGGAGCACAGGAGGAAACGCATTTCTAAGAGCTACAATGTGACAATTCTAGAGATTCTTTCTAGCAAAGGGGGAGGCAACCTCGGCACTCCAGCTATGGTGACACTACAAATCCCATCATGCCGCTGCTCTCTGGGAGTCGTGCCTTTTTGGCTGGAGTCTTGTGGTGTCCGGTTCGATTTGTCGTGTCCACCATAGCTGGAGCACCAAGGTTGTCTATACCTGCTCTAGAATTGTTACATTGTATCTCTTGTTAAAAAGATGTATTTCCTATGTTCTTCAGCCCCATCTAGTGGCGGTAATGCTGTGTTTTATTAATGTGATGCTAGGGGTCGCAGCGCAGCGATGCTAGGGGTCGCAGCGCAGCGATGCTAGGGGTCGCAGCGCAGCGATGCTAGGGGTCGCAGCGCAGCGATGCTAGGGGTCGCAGCGCAGCGATGCTAGGGGTCGCAGCGCAGCGATGCTAGGGGTCGCAGCGCAGCGATGCTAGGGGTCGCAGCGCAGCGATGCTAGGGGTCGCAGCGCAGCGATGCTAGGGGTCGCAGCGCAGCGATGCTAGGGGTCGCAGCGCAGCGATGCTAGGGGTCGCAGCGCAGCGATCGCAGCGCAGCGAGCGATGCTAGGGGTCGCAGCGATGAGGGGTCGCAGCGCAGCGATGCTAGGGGTGGCGCAGCGATGAGGGTCAGCGCAGCGATGCTATCCCCTGAACGCTGATCTAAAATACAATTCTAAACGCCACAATGTGAATGGGCACATTGGCTGAAATAAAGCTTGTTTTTGTAGTTCTTGTTCGTTTTTTTTTTCATGCAAAAGGGCTTTATGCGCCTTGCAGTGCCGTTCTTTGTTATTGCCACCCTAGGGACTAGTTCACATGATAAAAATAAAAAAAATGTATTGCGTTCTGGTGAATTTTTGATGTGCCCCCCCCAGGCCAGGTTTGCAAGATAACTAAAATACATGACAGGTGATATCAATTTTCTGCTTGGTGATTGCAGAATTCTAGTCTGCATCTCCCCAAGGTAATACATAAAACCTGGTCTGTCAGTGGGCCCTGAGGACAGTGTTGATGTCCAGTGATCTATGCCATTGGAAATCATATATCGGTAACTTACTTTCCATGTGTTTTTGATGCCGAAAAAAAATAAATAAAAATACACTGGACTACTAAGTTACGGCGGAGTAGCATAAATGGGCCGGCGTAACGGCGCGTAATTCAAAATAGGCCGGTAGGGGGGCGTGATCCATGTAAATCAGTTTTAGCGGACCTCCAGATGTTGCAAAACACATACTCATTTTGCAATTTCATGTATGGGAATTTTTTTGCAACAGCTGGAGGTCGCTTTGCATATCCCTGGTGAATCACCCACGATACGCTCTTTAGAATGCCGCCTGAATGTAACAAAAGCCGCAATAACTTGCGCAGCCCTACCAACGACTTGCGTAAAAAATTTGACGCTGTCCCGACTCCGTTGAATTCTTCCTTTATTAATGGCACGTTGTAATAATAGCCGTCTCTTTATCAAACATTGTAAATATATAAATAAAAACAATTTAAACCTTAAAAAAAATATATATATTTTTTTTATTTATATTTATATTTTTTTTAAGCTTCTTTTAAAAAAAAGTAAATTGATTATTGATGATAATAAATAAAACATAGAAAAATATCACATTTTAATTTTTTTAAAGACTATTCCACACACTTAAAAAAGTAATACTTAAAAAAAAAAATGTTAAGGTTTAATTTTTATACATATTCTAACCTTTTTTTTACAAAAAGTAGATTTATTAAAGTAGATTTAATAAACGTGCGGTAAACTACATGGTTAAAAAAAAATCCAAAAAGTTCCATGAGCTACTTTGCCGTGTGTAGAGAAGGCTATTAATTTGAAAGTTTTTTCCACATACTCATTTTGCAATTTCATGTATTTTTTTTTTTTGTGCACGATGTGAATGCCGCCTGAATGTAACAAAAGCTGCAATGAGACCAATTTCACTTTGAATTCTTCCTTTATTAATGGCACGTTGTAATAATAGCCGTCTCTTTATCAAACATTGTAAACGCTTCTGTACATAGAAAAATATCGACTATTCCTTATAATACTCTGTAAACCTGTGTGCTGGGATTACATACAAGGCTGATATCAGATCGTAAATAGTTTAGAATACTGTAAAAAAAATCAGATTTGGTTACATTGACTAATCTCTTGGCTTTGGATGGAGTGTGGAAGGGTTTCATGGGCGTGTGAACTTTTAAGGCTTGACATGTTGGGTATCAATTTACTCAGCATAGCTTCGCTTTTTAGTTTTAAACTAAAAAAAAAAAAAAAAAAAAAAAAAAAAACATTCCCTGTAAAGGTTTTTGAACTGTTACCTCGGTTCAGTTTTGGGTACCGTAGCACCACCACTGCAGATTGTGCTGACTCGCTGCTTACCCAGCTAGTGTAGGTCAGGGCTGGACTGGGACTTCATCCAGACTAGCCCACTTTGACAGGTCTCTCTGAAGGCGGCCATAGAGTCTAGACCGGTTTGACACACAAGACCAGAATTAAAGAAACAAAGGTTATGAGAGGGAAGCAGGGTGATAAAAGTTCAGACTGAGTGCCAAAAAGTGAAAGAACTTTTCTGCGAAAGGGCCTTGCTTTAACCAAAAGCTTATTAAAAAAAAAAAAAAAAAAAATATTACATTTTGTATAAACCCTCCAAGTGTCACCTAATCGGACAGCATTTATGTTTAATAAAGTAGTGCAGTAAATCATTGCAGGAGGACGCAGGTGAGGATGGGTGACGTTGCAGAGGACGGGCAGGACGCAGGTAAGGTTGGGTGACGTTGCAGAGGACGGGCAGGGCGCAGGCGAGGTTGGGTAACGTTGCAGAGGACGGGCAGGACGCAGGTGAGGTTGGGTAACGTTGCAGAGGACGCAGGTGAGGTTGGGTAATGTTGCAGAGGACGCAGGTGAGGTTGGGTAATGTTGCAGAGGACGCAGGTGAGGTTGGGTAACGTTGCAGAGGACGGGCAGGACGCAGGTGAGGTTGGGTAACGTTGCAGAGGACGCAGGTGAGGTTGGGTAACGTTGCAGAGGACGCAGGTGAGGTTGGGTAACGTTGCAGAGGACGGGCAGGACGCAGGTGAGGTTGGGTAACGTTGCAGAGGACGCAGGTGAGGTTGGGTAACGTTGCAGAGGACGCAGGTGAGGTTGGGTAACGTTGCAGAGGACGGGCAGGACGCAGGTGAGGTTGGGTAACGTTGCAGAGGACGGGCAGGACCCAGGTGCGGTTGGGTAACGTTGCAGAGGACGCAGGTGAGGTTGGGTAACGTTGCAGAGGACGGGCAGGACGCAGGTGAGGTTGGGTAACGTTGCAGAGGACGCAGGTGAGGTTGGGTAATGTTGCAGAGGACGCAGGTGAGGTTGGGTAACGTTGCAGAGGACGGGCAGGACGCAGGCGAGGTTGGGTAACGTTGCAGAGGACGCAGGTGAGGTTGGGTAACGTTGCAGAGGACGCAGGTGAGGTTGGGTAACGTTGCAGAGGACGGGCAGGACGCAGGTGAGGTTGGGTAACGTTGCAGAGGACGCAGGTGAGGTTGGGTAACGTTGCAGAGGACGCAGGTGAGGTTGGGTAACGTTGCAGAGGACGGGCAGGACGCAGGTGAGGTTGGGTAACGTTGCAGAGGACGGGCAGGACCCAGGTGCGGTTGGGTAAAAAAAAAAAAAAGAGGACGCAGGTGAGGTTGGGTAACGTTGCAGAGGACGCAGGTGAGGTTGGGTAACGTTGCAGAGGACGGGCAGGACGCAGGTGAGGTTGGGTAACGTTGCAGAGGACGCAGGTGAGGTTGGGTAACGTTGCAGAGGACGCAGGTGAGGTTGGGTAACGTTGCAGAGGACGCAGGTGAGGTTGGGTAACGTTGCAGAGGACGGGCAGGACGCAGGTGAGGTTGGGTAACGTTGCAGAGGACGGGCAGGACGCAGGTGCGGTTGGGTAACGTTGCAGAGGACGGGCAGGTGAGGTTGGGTAACGTTGCAGAGGACGGGCAGGACCCAGGTGCGGTTGGGTAACGTTGCAGAGGACGCAGGTGAGGTTACCTAGTAATGTTCCGTCACCTCCCAGAGGACTGAGCTGTGTCCCAGGAGACGGCGAACCGCTACATGAAAGTCATATAATTCACACTTTAGTGTTTGTCTTATGAGCTGATAAGATTGTATTCCTGACATTCCCGACATTCCTCCGCTAATCCGCTTCGGCTATCTCTACAGACAAGGGCAACCTCGGTGTTCATGACATTTACTACACACATTCCCTGTAGATCTAAGCATTCTATAAACTAGAACACGTTCATGTCATTTCAATCTGCAGCTTTCATTCATCTCTGGAGGTTCTTTTCCAGGCACTTCTTGGGGACAACACTTTATTCCCGTCCCATTGGTGCCCTTGATGTCACGTTGTTCCCGATGGGGACTACAGGCAGCCTTGCCAACACACATGTTCTGCTGTAGTCACACATACAAAGGACGTGCACATCCAGGAAGATGAGGCAGGAAAACCAAGAAAAATAAAATGTGATCTGTTTTCATATAAAATGCATCAAATACTAAAATGGGTCTATTTACTACAAGAAAAAAAAAATAGCTTGCACCATTTACACAGATGTCAGGAATACGCTCCGTGTTGTGTCAAATACAGTTACAAGCATAATCTGTTCCGGGAGAATGCTCCTAATCCAAAGCACTCGCATATCAAAGTGAGTTTTTTTTTTCCTTGAAGTCAATGGAAATGTAAATAATTTGTTCCACATCGACTTCTATGGCATGCAATACCGCATGTGACCAGAGGTGGGGGGCACCGAAGAGCCTCGGAAACCTTTGTAAAAGGTCATAAGACAGCTTGGCTGACCCCGGGAAAGGAATATTTCCAAACGGCTCAGGCACCTCAGGCCAAATGCTGTACTGCAGGCCCCATTAGCTTAAACTCTGCTCGTTTTGCAAGACACCACTTGTAAACCGAGTCAGAATAAAAAAAAAAAAACGGAGTTAGGCTTACCGGTAACTCTCTTTCCAGGAGTCTTCCAGGACAGCCCTGAGATATATGGCTCCTCCCTCCGGGACAGGAAACATTCCCCCAAATCATAAAAGGAGGTCCTCCAGGCCTTCTCCTCAGTTCATCCAAGAATTCCTGAAGGCTCTGAAAAACATAACATACTAACACATCGTCAGTACACATATCCAACTCCTGTTTACAAACTATAAACTCCGGGTGGGAAACCGGGCTGTCCTGGAAGACTCCTGGAAAGAGAGTTAACGGTAAGCCTAACTCCGGTTTTCCCCCCTCGTCTTCCAGGACAGCCCTGAGATGATAAACAAGAAAATTACTTGTCAGGGTGGGGTAGCCGCCTGGAGGACCCTTCGGCCAAATGACTGATCCTTCTCAGACATCAAGTCCAGGCGATAGTGCTTGGCGAAGGTCGTATAGTTTGACCACGTTGCCGCCTTACAAATTTCTTCTGGAGAGGCTCCGGCCTTTTCCGCCCAAGAACTCGAAACCGCTCTAGTAGAGTGTGCTTTGACAAATGAGGCTTGCTTACCCTCTAGTCTAACTCATAAGATTTAGCCATCGCCAACCTAATCCACCTGGCAATGGAAGACTTAGATGCTTTTTGCCCCTTCCTAATCCCCGAAAAATTAACAAAAAGAAAATCCGACTTTCTGAGTTCCTTGGTTACCTCTAAATAAATTAAAATACACCTCTTGACATCTAGAGATGTCCCCTCTGAGCTCGAGGGAGACAGAAAAGTCGGAAGGACAATGTCCTGTGTCCTGTGAAATGAGGACGCCACCTTAGGGAGAAAACTGGGGTCTGTTTTCAACACAACTCTATCCTCATAAATTAACAAAAAAGGCTCTGATAGAAAGCGCCTGAAGGTCACTTACCCGCCTGGCGGAAGTGACTGCTACCAACAGAACTGTCTTAAGGGTTATCCATTTTAAGATAGATTCCTCCAGAGGCTCAAATGGACTAGCTGACAATGCTTTAAGTACCAAGGAGAGATCCCAAGGAGGACAGGGTGAGATCTTCACCGGCCTAGATCTAGACAAGGCTTTGAAAAAATTCTTAATAAAAGCATTCTGCTGAAGGGAACATTGAAGAAAGACACTAAGGGCCGCAACCTGCACTTTTAAGGTACTTGGGGATAGACCCATATCTACTCCTGCCTGCAGAAAATCTAGAATGGCTGGGACCCTTGGTTAATCAATTTCCCGCTCTAACCAGGAACAATTTTTTTTCCAGAATTTGGCATACATTTTTCTAGTAACCGGCTTTCTGCACTGTATCAGGGTTTTGATTACTTTCTCTGAGAAGCCCTGTGTTCTCAGCAACTGTTCCTCAGATACCACGCAGTTAGGTTTAGTCTGTCTACCTGCGGATGAAGAATGGGACCTTGCGATATTAGATCCCTCCTGCTGGGAAGATGAAATGGGGAGAGAATGGCCAGACTGGCAAACCAAGGTCTTTTCGGCCAAAAAGGAGCAACCAAAATTAGATCCGTTCTTTCCGACCAAAATTTCTGAAGGACTGCTGCGATCATCCTTATTGGAGGGAAGGCGTAGCAGCTGTTGAACTTCCATGTTCTGGAAAAAGCATCTATCCCTGTAGCCCTGTCTCCTGGATGGATCGAGAAGAACTGGATTACCTTCCTGTTCCTTTCGGAGGCGAAAAGGTCCACCTCCGGTTGACCCCATTTCTGCACTATTTGAGCGAAAACCTCCTCGTGTAGTGCCCACTCGTCCTGACTCACCTGTTGACGGCTCAGATAATCCGCTAGAGAGTTCTGGGTGCCTTTTAGGTGGACCGCTGTCAGTGAAGCCAGGTTTGTTTCTGCCCAGGAAAAAATTTCGTTGGCTATAGCCTGAAGAGCAGGACTTCTCGTGCCCCCCTGCTTGTTCACATATGCCACAGTTGTTGCATTGTCTGTGCGAACCTGCAGATGTCGCCCTTTCAGGCTTGTCTGGAACACTTCGATTGTTTTCAGGACTGCCAGGAGCTCTCTCTGGTTTGAGGAACGTTCTGTTTCTCTTGGAGACCATGTTCCCTGGGCCACTGCGTCCCCCAGGTGGGCTCCCCACCCCCAGGCACTGGCATCTGTAGTTACTACTGTTTCTACCGGCAGGGTCCAGGTTAGACCTTTGTCTAGATTGTGGCGCGTTCGCCACCACCATAGAGTCCTTTTGACTCGGGATGAGATTGGAATCTGGACCTCCAAGTCTTGACTTTGGCCACTCCAAAACCGAAGCATTAGTTGCTGCAACAGACGTTGATGGAACCTCGCCCAGGGCACCGCTGGAAAACATGCCGTCATAAACCCCAGTACCCTCATAACTTGTCTGACCGAAGCCTCTCGGTTGGACTGTAACTGGGCTGCTGCTTGTTCTACCTTTACCATCTTTTCTTCTGGAAGATAACATTTTCTCTCTACAGAAGATATCCTGTAACCTAGGTACAGAACCTCCTGGGATGGGGTCAATTGAGACTTGTCTCGGTTGATTATCCAGCCGAGAGAGGAGAGAAAGTTCTGAGCTTCCTGCAAATCCTTTTCCAGCTGTTGGGCTGATCCTGCCACGAACAGGAGATCGTCCAGATAAGGAATTACAATTATCGCCTTATTTCTCAGCGGTGCTAGAGCCTCTGCCAGCACCTTCGTAAAAATTCTTGGCGATGAGGACAGACCAAAGGGAAGGGCTTGGAACTGGAAATGTTTGATCTCCGAGTTCACTTTCACCGCCACCCTGAGGAACTTTTGGAAGTCCAAATGAATTGGGACGTGTAAGTAGGCATCCCTGAGGTCCAGGGTGGCCATGTAACACCCTGGAAACAGAGACCTTGCCACTGTGAAAATTGACTCCATCTTGAACTTTTTGTACTTTACAAATTTGTTCAGGGGACGAAGATTCAAGATCATTCTGAATTTTCCCGATGGCTTTTTTACTACAAATACATGGGAATACGTCCCTAGACCCTGTTCCTTTTGTGGGACTTGAATTAGAACTCTTTGGTCTACTAATTCCCCTAGAGATAGGCCCAAGGCCTCTGCCTTCTCTCTGTCCCTCGGAGGCTGGGTAACCAGAAAACTTGGAGGGGGTGTCGTCGTGAACTCCAACTTGTATCCGTTCCTGATTATGTTTAAAATGAACGGACTTGAAGTTGCCATGGTCCATTGTGGGAGAAACTGCCCCAATCTTCCTCCCACCGGGACGCAAGAGTCACTGTGGCTTGGGGGTGGTTTGAGGAGGATTAAACAATATTCCTCCTCTCCCCCTACCCTTATGGCCTGCCCAGTGTTTCTTTGGTTGGCCTTCCTTTTGTAGGTTTTGTTTGAAACCTCGAAAAAAACGTTTTCCTTCCGCTTTTTTCTTTCTCTCAGGAAAAGTCCTTTCTAGCGCTTCCTGTAGGCCTGACCCAAAAAGGTGGTCACCTGAAAAGGATAACCCCCACATAGTTTTAACTTGGAGGCGGCATCACCTGTCCAAGTTTTCAGCCACACTGACCTTCGGGCTGCGTTTACCAAGGCTGCTGATCTGGCTGCCAACTTAACTGATTCTTCAGAGGCATCGGCCAGAAAGCCTACCGCTTTAAAAAGAAGAGGAAAAGATTTTATTATTTCCTGTCTAGATGTACCCGCCTGAATGTGGGTTTGCAACTGAGTAAGCCAACATTCTAGATTTCTAGCTACACAAGTTGCTGCTAGTGCGGGCTTCAGACTTATTGAAGAGGCATCCCAAGCTCTCTTCATCAACAAGTCCCCTCTCTTATCCATCGGGTCCTTCAAGGCCCCCAAATCATCAAAGGCCAGATCCGTTTTTCTTGATATCCTGGCCAAAGGGGCATCTAATTTTGGAACCTTGTTCCATGGCTGAGACCCATCCGAATCAAAGGGGAATCTCCGTTTAAGGGAGCCTGAAAAGAATGGTCTTTTTTCAGGTTGTTCCCACTCCCGCAGAATTGTATCAATCAGGGATTTGTGCACAGAAAAAACCCTGGATCTATTTGCACTAGACCCCTGGTACATGAGGTCGTGCTTGGAGAGCTGAACCTGTTCCTCACGGATCTCCAAGGTATCATAAATAGCCTTTAGTAGGTCTCCTACATCTTCCAAGGACAATTTGTACCTAGAAGCCCTGGAGGAATCATCCTCTGCCTCAGAGTCTGATACTGATCCTGCCTGAGAGGAAGCAATAGACCTAGGAGTCTGCTCCCTGTACTCCTCCTCCTCTAGAGTCTGGGACAGGGCAGGCATACTAGATGCTCTAGGTAGGGACGAGGCGGGACCCTGCATCCTGTCTATCAGTCCTTTAAAAGACTGAAATGTGGACGCCATTTCCTCCTTAACCGAGGATAATAACTGACGGCAAGCAGTAACTGAGTCATCTTTTATCAGACTGCTAACACATTCTGGGCATAACGGCTTGTCCCAACTGGAACCTAGCTTTGTCCCACAGACGGCACACTTTCTTCTAGGCGGCTGTAGAGTTTTAATCTGAAATGGACACAAACCAGAAAGCAAAAACTCAGTTACCAAACAGCCTATGCCTGAACACCACTGTGCCTAGCTCCTAGAAGTGCCGTACCCACCACCAATTAGGTTCGCCACCCATGGGGGGTATTTTTGGCCAAGTAGACCAATCTCCCCCCCCCCAGAGTAAACCATGTGCTCTCACCAAGCTTACCTGGGAGGGAGCGGTGCCAACCGAACCAGGGTCTGGATGTGCCGCTGCAGCTTCCATGGTTCTGGTGTTTTTGTCCTCAGCGCTCCGAGATACACCACTAGGCTCCGGCTCCTACATAGCCACTGCCGCGCCTTTTTGAAACATGGGAACGATGTTTCCGGTGCCCCCTGATGACGCGCTTCCGCCCGGGACCTCACTTCCCTTCCTTGGAACGCAGTGGCTCCGCCCCTCCAGCGTCTAACCCGGAAGTGCTGTATCCACAGCGCGGTCCATGGCGTCTCTCGCCTTTCACCGCTGCTTCCGGAGCTTGAGGCATGAACACACTGCCGTCAACCAGGGGTCCCACTCTCGCTGAGCCAAGGCAGTGGTGGCCATCAGCGACGCTCTCTACCCCCGGGCCAGAGGCGTGCTGTAGGAGGTAGGTTCAGCTCTCACTCCCACCAAGGGAGAAAAAAAAAAAAAAGTAGCAACGTTCCCAAATGTGCTCCTTCCCGTTCGGCAGGAAACACAAAAACTGAGGAGAAGGCCTGGAGGACCTCCTTTTATGATTTGGGGGGAATGCGTTTCCTGTCCCGGAGGGAGGAGCCATATATCTCAGGGCTGTCCTGGAAGACGAGGGGGGAAAAAGTTGTTCGTCTTTCAAAATGCTTGTTAAACCGCATTACTCTTAAACTGAGGGTCCATTGGCTGTCTTATTTCCTTTGCTCATCATTGCCATCTAGTGGCCATAATGTGGTATCTTCCCAACTGGGATAATTTACGGAAAATGGTGCATTATGGCCACTAGACTAAACTAAACCCAATAGACACAATGGGGGTTATTTACTAAAGGCAAATCCACCTTAACTGCAATTGTCATTTTCACAGTAATCAGCGCATTTTTATAGCACTTTTTGCTGTATAAATGACAATGGTCCCAAAGATGTGTCAGATGTAATGTCAGTCACAAAAAAAAAAAAAATTGCTGATCGCCGCCATTAGTAGTAGTAAAAAAAACTAAAATAAAAAAAAGAAAAGATTATTAATAAAAATTTAATAAAACTATCCCCTATTTTGTAAAAGGCAATACATTTGGAGCAAACCAAATCGATAAAGGCTTATTGCGTTTTTTTATTTTTTTTTACCAAAAATAGGTAGAATATATATTATATTATATATAATTTGGGGGGGGGGGATATTTATTATAGCAAAAAGTTAAAAATATTGCATTTTTTTCTAAATTGTCGCTCTATTTTTGTTTATAGCGCAAAAAATTTAAACCGCAGAGGTGATCAAATACCAACAAAAGAAAGCTCTATTTGTGGGGGGGGGGGGGGCGAAAGGCGCCAATTTTGTTTGGGAGCCACGTCGCACGACCGCACAATTGTCAGTTAAAGCGACGCAGTGCCGAATCGCAAAAAAGGGGCAAGGTCCTTTACCTGCATAATGGTCTGGGGCTAAAGTGGTTAAAAAAAAAAAAAAAATACAATGTAGCACTGAGAATTGGAGTGATGAGTGCAGCTAGGATGCTTTGTAACAGCAGAAAAAAAGGGAGATACTTGTGGCTTTAAAAACTTTTTTGCATTCTGTGGCTTTTCCAGCTCCTAGCATGTCCTACCAGCCGGAACCATCCAGTCGGAGGATGTGGGCTTCGGGGGGGGCGCTGCTATTCCAGTTGGATATGTGATACAGAGATCTCGCAGTGTCTCGATAAAGGCTTCCCACCAATGACCAGGAAAACGTTCTCCTTCCCTGGCAGAGTCGGGCCCTCTGAGCCCGTCTGGCAGTAATCTGGATCCGTTTCCTCCCCAGAGTAGGAGAAGCATTCATTCTCGTAGGTGGTGAGGAGATGGAGCTCCTCGGTGTGATCGGCGGAGGATGAACAGGAGCAGAACAAAGGGCTGGACGATGAGTGATCTTTAAGAGGCTTCATCTCCATATTATCCGAGGTAGGAATGGTGGACACTTTATTGGCACCCCAAGAGTGAAACGAAAGGAGTTTGTCGGGTTGTTCGCCTTCCGAGTTCTTGTCGAGTCCAGAATCAGAGCTTCCCGATCTCGGCCTGGAGCGCCAATCCAACGGGACCACACAGTGGTACATCCTGGCACAGTCATTGCGTTCTTTTCCGCGGGAAAGCCTCTTCCAGGAGCGGGAGGTGAAGTCGTATTTCCACAAGTTACTGGTGGGGCTGCGAGAGGGGAGTCCTCCACCCATGACCCATAGGCAGCCCTGGTGGACGGCGGAGGCATGGCCGACCAGCTTGGGGGGACCGGAGCTAGACGGATAAAACACAAAGTTAGTTTTGTTCAAAAGCTGACACCTGACTGACCATCACACCCCATACGAGGGCCGTTTGAAGACATTCGGGGGCCCCAAGCCAAAAAAAAAGTGACTTTTCAAGTTGAGAAGGGGGGTGGGGTTGGGTTGGCGGCTTACCTCTATCCTTCCGCGTCGGCATCCGCACTGCAGTCCGGTCGGCCGTGTACCATAATCGCGCGGGACAGGAGATTCAGTGGCCGGACTGAAAGGAAGTGAACACTCAGTATGCGCACTTCCTGTCAGACCGGCTGGGAACAGGAACCTGAATCTCCTGTACCGCACGGTTATGGTACACGGCCGACCGGACTGCAGGAGGACGCAGCGGTGCGGCAAGGGGCTCTCCCTGCTGGCCAGCTCGGGGCCTCAGGCAATTGCTTGCTTTGCCTGTCGGGTTCCGACGGGCCTGCATCTAATTAATATGAGGTTTCCCCTTCTCTCCATGGCCATTAATCACGGCCGTCTTTAATATTGATTGGACCCTGGGCAAACATTTTCTCCCCCCCATGCAGTTTCGCTCGCTACCTGCTCTGAGACAAACAAATGGCAGCTAAACTCAAAATCTGTTTACTGAATCAGATTAGGCAGCGATTGTGATTGGTTGCTAGAGGTTACAATTTATCATTATCACTCACCGACTGGTTGCTAGAGGTTATAGTGTATCATTATGGCTCACTGATTGAATGCTAGAGGTTACAGTCCATCACCACTCACTGACTGGTTGCTAGAGGTTACAATGTATCATCATTATCGCTCACTGACTTGTTGCCAGAGGTTACAGCACTTTTTACGGCTCACTAATTAGTTGCTAGAAGGTTACAGCACATCATCTCCTCACTACCTGCAACTATGCCCTGGGGAGGTGAGGGATCCATCAATAGGCAGAAAACTCCTAGAGACCCTAGAAGTCCTGGGATCAGTGGCAGAGCTTGGGGGGAGGAGAGGGTGTGATCAATGGCAATGCTAGCGAGTCACTTGTACAAACACAATAGGGCAGAGCTGGGTAGCATTAGTAACAGAACGTTACACTGAGATTTCGGGACACAACACAGGAATAAAACTTCAAGGGACAAGGGAATTTAAAACTGGGACAGTTGGAAGGTATGAGGCAGCTGCTTCGGGCCCCACAACAATGACAGGGCCCAGGACTGCTTCCCCTTTTGCCCTGCCATTAATATGGAACTGCCCTCCTTTGTGGCAGTAGCATCCTCCCCTTTTCTGTGAAAGCTTTTTTTTGGGACGGTCTGTGGGAATTTGTTAGGTCAGGTTCTGATGTTGGTTGAGAAGACCTGGCTCACAATTCGGGTTGAGATCAGGGATCTTTGATGATCATTTAGGTCCCTCCACCACAAACCACATCTTTATGGAGCTGATTTTGTACAAAGGGGCACAGTCATGGTGGAATGTAACAGGGTCTTCACCAATCTGTCACCACAGGCTTGGAATTGTCTACAGCACTGGTTCTCAGCACCCTCTAACAGGCCAGATTTTAAGTATTACCTTGGAGAGATGCAGACTAGAATACTGCAATCACTGAGCAGTAAATGATTTCACCTACCAATCATGTCCTTGTATTGTATGTTGTAGTAATAATACCTTTCATTGGAGACACCTGAACTCCATCATTGGAAGGCAAGGGAGTTGGGAGGGTGGGGCCGCCGAAAAGCCCAGAGTCTATGGCATGTAGCATTTCATTGTTAGCCCTGCGTGCCAGGACCGATCTGATCGTGAGTGCTGCCAAGTGCCATAGCAGGTCCCGCCTTCTGGAGCCTGCAGTGCCTATGATGGATGTCCCACTGGTCCAATGCTGGGACCGCAGGACATGTGACGTCTATCATAGCCACTGCAGGCTCCAGAAGGAGGGCAATCACAATGTGGCCACCGCGCGACATCCCCGCTCGGGCGGCTCTCAGCTCCTCTGAAGACTGGTTGGCTGCTGTGACGCCACAGCTGAGGTAGGTCAGACAGTGTATGTCAGGTAGGTCAGTGTCAGGCAGTTGAGTTTAGTGGTCAGCATTAATGGCCACTGGTAAGCCACACAATCCCACCGCCCAGCCCAAAAAAGGCTGCGGCGCACACACCACGCCATTTCCGGCCTTCGACTTAAGGCTGAAGCCCCTGGTCTTTTTGCCACCTCGCAACGCCCCTGTTGGTCCATATTTTTTGCCCATTAAGTGTAGATGTGATGGTCAGATGTCTTTACCAACATTTGGCCATAAGCATATTCCACTTTGGTTCTTATACTTTTGGTCTAGACTAGAGAAAAGGCAAAACCAAATCTCCGGAGCAACTGCAACCAATAGTATGAAGGATCCTTAAAGATTCAGAGGGGCCCATTGATCAATATATTTATTCGCCATACTTAAAAAAATTAGGACCTTGTATTTTCCTGCACATATATCTTAATCCCCCTTACATTCACCCATATGTAACTGATGCCCTCCTGTAATCAGGATAGAATCTCACCAACCAATACACTGTTAGCGAGACCTTAAATCATCTACATACCTCCCCTCTCCACTATATCATGCAGGAAGAGAGCAGGGAAAGCTCCTGCTGCACTGTAGGAGAGAAGCTCCTGCGTCAGGCCTGCTCAGATATGTAATGGGTGATGGTGCACAGAGAGGATATGACACGTCTCATGTACCTGGTTTTGATATTGGACCAGTTGTGTCGGCGGAAGTCAAACCTCCAGAAGTCGTTTTGTTCAGCCATATTCTTTAATCCCCCGAACAGGTACATTGCAGCGTTATGTGTGGCACTGGAGTGGCCATGGCGAGGTCCTGGACCGAGGCCCCGTGTGCGTGGGCTGAGCGCTGACCATTTCTTGGTGTCTGGAGGAGAGGACAGGTTGTAAAGGGTTTGGTTACTACTGTAGGATGACAACTTTATACCATCCGCCACAGCTCACTGCAAAAACTGAATAGTCCCCTGAAGACAACCCCAATAAAAAGGAAGAGACCTACAAAACCTACATGAAGATTCATGGAGAGCGCCCCAATATATAGAAAGAACCAAAACCTAGGGAAACTGATTCATGGAGAGAACTGAAACCTCAATTCATGGAGAGAACCCCAATACATAGTACCAAAACCTCAATTCATGGAGAGAACCCCAATACAAAGAACCAAACAAAACCTAGGGAAACCTCAATTCATGGAGAGAACCCCAATACATAGAAAGAACCAAAACCTAGGGAAACCCTCAATTCATGGAGAGTGCACCAGTACAAAGAAAGAACCAAAACCTAGGGAAACTGATTCATGGAGAGAACTGAAACCTCAATTCATGGAGAGAACCCCAATACATAGAACCAAAACCTCAATTCATGGAGAGAACCCCAATACATAGAACCAAAACCTAGGGAAACCTCAATTCATGGAGAGAACCCCAATACATAGAACCAAAACCTCAATTCATGGAGAGAACCCCAATACATAGAACCAAAACCTCAATTCATGGAGAGAACCCCAATACAAAGAACCAAACAAAACCTAGGGAAACCTCAATTCATGGAGAGAACCCCAATACATAGAAAGAACCAAAACCTCAATTCATGGAAAGAACCCAATACATAGAAAGAACCCAATACATAGAAAGAACCCAATACATAGAAAGAACCCAATACATAGAAAGAACCCAATACATAGAAAGAACCCAATACATAGAAAGAACCCAATACATAGAAAGAACCCAATACATAGAAAGAACCAAAATATGGTGAAGACCTTATTTAATGGAGAAAACCCAATACATAGAAAGAACAAAAACTTAAGACCTTGATTCATGGAGAGAACCCCAAACTAGAAGAGAACCCAATAGAGAACCATAATAAATGAAGGGAACCCCAATACATAGAGAAACATAGATTAATAGAGAGAAATCACAATATATAGAAAGAACCTAAACATGGAGCAGACCTCGATGCATGAAGAGAACCCCATTACATGGAGAAGATCTTTATTAATGAAGGGAACCCAATACATAGGGCCAATATGTGGAGAAGAAGATCTTTATTCATGGAGAGAACCCAATACAATGAACCAAAACATGAAGACCTCAATTATTGGAGAGAACCCAATACAAGAAAAGAACAAAACATTGAGTAGACCTTGATTCACGGAGAAAACCCAATACATGGAGAAGCCCTTAAATCATGGAGAAAAGACAATACATAGAAAGAATAAAAACTTTAGAAGACCTTGATTCATGGAGAGAACCCCAAACTGGAAGAGAACCCATTAGAGAACCATAATAAATTAAGGGAACCCCAATACATAAAACCAAAATATGGAGAAGACCTCAATTCATGGAGAGAACCCCAATATATAGAAACCCAAACATGGAGCAGAACTCAATGAATGAAGAGAACCCCCAATACATAGAACCAATACACGGAGAGAACACCAATACATATAGAAGACTTATTCATGAAGGGAACCCAATATATAGGGCTAAAATGTGAAGAGCTTTAATCCGTGGAGAAAACCCAATGCATAGAACAAAAACTTGATTTAGAGAGCCAATATATAGAAATAACCTAAACATGGAACAGACCTCAATGCATGAAAAGAACCCCAATACATAGAACCAAAACATGAAAAGAACCCCAATACATAGAACCAAAACATGGAGAACCCCAATACATGGGGGGTCTGCTTCGTGTATTGGCCCTCAATATGTGAGAAGATCTTTATTCAGGCAGATAACCCCAATACAAAGAACCAAAACATGAAGACTTCAATACATGGACAGAACCCCTAAATTTCAGAGCCACTACATGGCGAAGACCTCAATCATAGGTGTGCGCAGCCAATAGCAACCCAAAGATCAAGCACACGTGTGTGTAACTGTATATACATATATATAGGGCAATGGACAGCGTCGGTAGAGCAGTGGACAATGGCAGTAGGAGAGAGATTGCTGTCAGTAGTTTATTTATTTTTCATTTTTTTAATTATTATGGGCCAGATTCATGTAGAAGATACATTGGCATATCTCGAGATACGCCACGTAACTAATATGCTCCGGCGTATCTTTTTTCTGTATTCAAAAAACAAGATACGCCGAAATTGGCCTAAGATATGAGCGGCGCAAGTCTTACGCCGTCGTATCTAAGTTGCATATTTACGCTGGCCGCTAGGTGGCGCTTCCGTCGATTTACGCGTCGAATATGCAAATCAGCTAGCTACGCCCATTCACGAACGTACGCCCGGGCGTCGCAGTAAAGATACGCCGTTTACGCAAGGCCTTTTTCAGGCGTAAAGATAAACCACCAAAAAGATGGCGCAGCCGATTTTGAGTATGGACGTCGGGACCACGTCAAATTTTACATCGTTTGCGTAACTCGTCCGTAAATGGAGCTGGACGTCAATTACGTTCACGCCGAAAACCAATGCGCCTTAGCGTCGTAATTTGGAGCATGCGCACTGGGATACGTCCACGGCCGGCGCATGCGCCGTTTAAAAAAAAACAAAAAAAAAAAAAAAAACGTCATTTACGTGGAGGGGGTCACACTTCATTTAAATAAAACACGCCCACATGAAACATTTGAATTCGGCGGGCTTACGCCGGCCCATTTACGCTACCGTAACTTACCTTTCAATACAGCACTTGCCTCGCTAATTTATGGCGGCGTAGCGTAAACAAGATACGCTTAGCCCGCACAAAAAGTTACGCCGGGCTATGTGAATCTGGCCCTATATCTTTACAATTGCATTATTTTTTTTAACATTTTTTATGTGCCCCATTGGGGGCTTTGGTAAAATATCAGGGGTCTAAATAGGCCCCGGATATCTCACTTTTGAGCCAAAGAAAGGGACTGAGGACAGAGATTCCCAAGTCTCTCGCAACCAAGCAGCAGAGGGAATCTGCCCAGCACAGGGCGATTAGGGGGTGTGCCCAGACACACCTGGCACACCCTGTGCACACGCCTATGACCTCAATGCATGGAAAGAACCACACTATATGAAGCTGGAGAGGGTCAGGACTAGCTGAAGTGTTCTATACTGAACAAATATGGGAACAATGTACAAATATGGGAACAATGTAAGTGATAAGGGTGCAGCACTGGCAGCGAACACAGTCAGGAACTTGTCAGCTCACGTTTGCACAACGGGTATTTTTTTGAAGCTTATCAAGTTCTGTATTTAACAGCAAAAAAGAGAAGTTGACTTGACCATGTAGAATTAATCTTCTACACTGTGTGAATGAGACCTTGGATTCAACCAGTGGCGGTGCAAGGATTTTTGACCACACAGACGAAGGTGCAAGTCCAGTGTAGCTCCCTCTCTCACCCCCTCCCCACAACCCCCTACATCTCATTGCCCCCCCCTCTTCTTCCATTTTACTCCTTTGCCATCTCCACACTTTTCTCTCTCCTTCCTTTACCTACCTCTTTTCCTAGTGGGGGGGGGCATAGGTTGGAGCATAATAAACACCGCTTATTATGCTTCAGTTATGAATAGGGGGGGGGGGGGAGAAAAAAAATGTGCCATCTCCACACTTTTCTCTCTCCTTCCTTTACCTACCTCTTTTCCTAGTGGGGGGGGGGCATAGGTTGGAGCATAATAAACACCGCTTATTATGCTTCAGTTATGAATAGGGGGGGGGGGAGAAAAAAAATGCAGTACTGATCACTCACTGTGTTCATTCAGAAAAAGAATGGGCCGGTAAATGACCCCCCCTTCCCTGGGGGGGGGGAAGAGAGAGAGAGAGAGAGAGAGAGAGAGAGAGAGAGAGAGAGAGAGAGAGAGAGAGAGAGAGAGAGAGAGAGAGAGAGAGAGAGAGAGAGAGAGAGAGAGAGAGAGAGAGAGAGAAACTCTCCCATTCCCCACTAACTTTAGTGTAACGCCCCTACAGAAAGTAATGGGGCGCTACACATCCGTTTTTAATGTCATTGTAGAAATTGTAAAATGATTACCGAAATAAAACACCCAGAACTCCTCCACAGCGCCCTCGATATCGAAATATCCCCCGTAGATGAACATGGCGGCCCGGTACACCACGGCGCTGTGCCCCTTCCTGTTGCACGGCCGGATCTCCTAAGAAACACACAGACACCATGTGATTACACAGAAAACCGCCGTCTCCTGGACGCAGCCGCGTACGGCGGATCAGTTTCCTAATTGATCAGAAGAATTACCTGACTGCTCGGAGACCGGAATTCGTACCACTTCCTGCCGGCTGAAAAATAAAACATTGTTCTCTTATACCTGGGGAAAAGGAATTCACAGCAACAATGTATCAGAATTTTTTTTACAAAAAAGATCCGGCTGGAACAAGTGACTGAACGTTCTCTAGGTGTGCGCTCACTTTATTTATCAACATGGATTGAATATGAAAGACTTCTAGCAACACACACTTCTCAAACCCCCTTCCTAATTTTACAAGTATAAGTATAAGTATATATATATATATATATATATATATATATATATATATATATATATATATATATATATATATATATATATATATATATATATATACACACACACACACACACACACACACACACACACACACACAGTGTCTTGCGAAAGTATATATATAAAGATATAAAACTATTTTTTTGTGAAGAATCCACAACAAGTGGGACACAATCATGAAGTGGAATGAAATTTCAAACTTTAATAAAAAACAGAAAAATTGGGGGTGCAAAATGATTCAGCCCCTTTACTTTCAGTGCAGCAAACTCTCTCCAGAAGTTCAGTGAGGATCTCTGAATGATCCAATGTTGACCTAAATGACTAATGATGATAAATAGAATGCACCTGTGTGTAATCAAGTCTCCGTATAAATGCACCTGCACTGTGATAGTCTCAGAGGTCCGTTTAAAGCGCAGAGAGCATCATGAAGAACAAGGAACACACCAGGCAGGTCCCAGATACTGTTGGAGAAGTTTAAAGCCAGATTTGGATACAAAAAGATTTCCCAAGCTTTAAACATCCCAAGGAGCACTGTGCAAGTGATAATATTGAAATGGGAGTATCGGACCACTGCAAATCTACGAAGACCCGGCCGTCCCTCTAAACCATGGGTCTTCAAACTACGGCCCTCCAGTTGTTCAGGAACTACAATTCCCATAATGCCTAGTCATGTCTGTGAATGTCAGTGTGTTACAATGCCTCATGGGATGTGTAGTTCTACAACATCTGGAGGGCCGTAGTTTGAGGATCCCTGCTCTAAACTTTCAGCTCATACAAGGAGAAGACTGATCAGAGATGCAGCCAAGAGGCCCATGATCACTCTGGAGGAACTGCAGAGATCTACATCTGAGGTGGGAGACTCTGTCCATAGGACAACAATCAGTCCCTGTATACTGCACAAATCTGCCCTTTATGGAAGAGTGGCAAGAAGACATTTCTTAAAGATATCCATAAAAAGTGTTGTTTAATATCTGCCACAAGCCACCTGGGAGACACCAAACATGTGGAAGAAGGTGCTCTGCTCAGATGAAACCAAAATTAAACTTTTTGACAACAATGCAAAACGTTATGTTTGGTGTAAAAGCAACACGGCTCATCACCCTGAACACACCCTGATCCCCACTGTGAAACATGGTGGTGGCAGCATTGTGGTTTGGGCCTGCTTTTCTTCAGCAGGGACAGGGAAGATGGTTAAAATTGATGGGAAGATAGATGGAGCCAAATACAGGACCATTCTGGAAGAAAACCTGATGGAGTCTGCAAAAGACCTGAGACTGGGACAGAGATTTGTCTTCCAACAAGACAATGATCCAAAACATAAAGCAAAACCTACAATGGAATGGTTCACAAATAAACATATCCAGGTGTTAGAATGGCCAAGTCAAAGTCCAGACCTAAATCCAATCGAGAATCTGTGGAAAGAACTGAAAACTGCTGTTCACAAACGCTCTCCATCCAACCTCACTGAGCTCCAGCTGTTTTGGGCAAAAATTTCAGTCTCTCGATGTGCAAAACTGATAGAGACACCCCAAGCGGCTTACAGCTGTAATCGCAGAAAAAGATGGCGCTACAAAGTATTAACTTAAGGGGGCCGAATCATTTTGCACGACCCAATTTTTCAGTTTTTTATTTGTTAACAAAGTTTGAAATATTCAATAAATTTGATGATTGTGTCCCACTTGTTGATTCTTCACAAAAAAAAATTCAGTTTTATATCTTTATGTTTGAAGCCTGAGATGTGGCAAAAGGTCGCAAAGTTACACATACACACACACACACACACACACACACACACACTTTCTATTCTTTGCACTCCAGCATTGGCTCGGCACATTCACAAGCGACTCACCCACAGTGTACATCCATAGTGGGGTCTTCTCTCTGTTTGCTGCAAAATCCATCATTCCACCAAATACATAGAGGACATCCTACAGGGGGAAAGAAATATTATTTCATCAATCAAAAACAATGTAATAAACAACAACATACAATAAAATATTGGCATGGGACAAGCGACAAACCTCATACACAACGTGCATCTACAGGTAAGCCTACATTAAAGGAGTTGTAAAGGAAAAATATTTTTTTGCTGAAATGACTGTTTACAGGGTATAGAGACATAATAGTGAACCGATTCCTTTAAAAAAAATCATAATGTACCTGCAGTTCTAGTTTCGTTTTTGCATGTGGTTTCCTGCTTCTCTGATGTACAGAGTCACAGAGCCAATACAGGGCAGTGATGGTTTGCAAGTGATTGGTGCCGAGGGGTTTTAGACACACAGTAATCACATCTCCTTGATTAGTGACCACAGAGAGAAAGCTCCCAGGACTGTGGTCATCAGGAAACAGACAACCAGGAAGTGTGGAGATCAGAGAAGGATTACAGCAACTTGAGAGCAAAAACGAACAATGAGGACATGAAAACAGCACTGCATTAAGGTAAAGGAAGCTACTAAGATAAAAAAAAAAATGTCCTTTATAAGCCCTTTAACCACTTCCCACCCAGTCAATGGTCAATTGATGTCCGGGAAGTGGTTGTGAAATCTTGACTGGATGTCTGTTGACGTCCTGCGGCGATCGGTGGTGTGGTCTGTCAGTCTGACACCCTGCATCTCCGATCTCAGTAAAGAGCCTCCGGCGGAGGCTCTGTACCACGTGATCAGCCGTGCCCAATCACAGCTGATCACAATGAAAAGACGCGAGTAGAGTCGATCGGCGGCTCTCCTGACAGGGGGGGGGTTCGCACTGACTGTTTATCAGCGCAGCCCCCCCCCTCGGATCCCCACACTGGACCACCAGGGAGTGCCCCCAAATAGCACAAATGGATAAAAATAAATAAATAATTAAAGCAGATGTATACCTGCATAACCCTTTTTTTTTTTTTACACCTGCAAGGGAAAAGCCATAATGAGCTAGTATGCACCGCATACTAGCTCATTACGAAATACTTACCTCGGAAGGAGGTGAAGAGCACTTACCAGGTCCACACCGAGCGAGATCTCAGCGCTGTGATTGGCTGGAGCGGCGATGACGTCACACGTGGGATATTTCATGCACGCGGGAGATTTAAATTCGGCAGGGTCCGGTGGCTGCCGTCCTTTCGCTGTGGATTCCCCCTTGCGCATGCGCCGCTGCAATCAGCGGCGCATTGCGAGGGGAATATCTCCTAAACCGTACAGGTTTAGGAGATATTCTTTATACTTACAGGTAAGCCTTATTATAGGCCTTACCTCTAAGTGAAAGTGGTAGTATAGAGCAGTGGTCTCCAAACTGCGGCCCTTTGCTTGCCTTTTTCCGGCCCTTGGGGCACTATCCCTCCCACTGATACGAGACACTATTCTGCCATCGGACACCGACAGTGGAGCACCATTTCTCCCACTGACACCACCAATGGGGCATTATTCCTCCCTATGATACCAACAATGGGGCACCATTCCTCCCCCTAATACCAGATGTTTAGTCCCACGGATGCCAGGAAAATGTCCACCCCTGCTGGCCGAAGTCCGGTCCTCCAAGAGTCTGAAGGACAATAAACTGGCCCTTTGTTTAGAATGTTTGGAGATCCCTGGTATAGAGTATACTACCACTTTAATACAATCTATGCCAATCAGTGCCCACAAATGGGCAATGACTGGCAACATGGGCACTGACTGTAATGATGCCCAGCAATGCCATCAGTGCCAACCCTCAGTGTCCATCAGTGCCACCTCTTAGTGCCCACCTATCAGTGCTCACCCATGAGTGCCCCGCCTATCAGTGCCCATCAGTGCCACCTCATCCGTTCCCATAATTGAAGAAGAAAAACTTACTTATTTACCAAAAAAATTAACAGAAAAAAAAAATATATTTTTCAAAAATGTCGGTCTTTTTTTAGATGTTGCGCAAGAAATAAAAAACGCAGAGGTGATCAAATACCACCAAAAGAAAGCTCTATTTGTGGGTACAAAATGATAAAAATTTAGTTTGGGTACAGTGTAGCACGACCGCGCTGAAAGCTGAAAATTGGCCTGGGCGGGAAGGTGCGCAAGTGCCCCCCAGTATGCAAGTGGTTAATGCAACCGGGGCTTGACAAATTTGCTTCGACTCTAGGAGCCAGCTAAAAAAGTTAGGCGACATTTTTTTTTTTTTGGTATGACTCAGTGATGAGCCCCAGTGTCGTTACTAGGGTTGGTATCGCCCTTCTCCACCAACTACAGACCCCCCCTCTCTCATTAAAGACCCACCCACTAAGCACAGACCCCCCCTCCCGCAGTATAGATCCCTCTCACTAAATATAGACACTGATCAAAGCCCAGGCGCCAGGGTGAAATTTCTAGTCGCATTGGCGTCCTGGCGCCTGGGATTTGTCGAGCCCTGAATGCAACCATTTTTTGTTTTACCATTGGGCATATTTAGTGGTCTCTTGGGATATCTATGGGGGGGGGGGGGGGTTATATTTCAATACACAGTATAAAACGTCTGGTGAGAATCTTGTGTAACTCATACATTGGGCCAGATTCAGGTAGTCCAGAGCATCTTTGCTCTGGAGTAACGCTTCTCATTTGCGTTGCGCTGCAGAAATTTTAGGAGCAAGTGCTGTCATTCACGAAGCACTTGCTCCTAAACTTGCGGCAGCGCATCGCAAATGAGCCGGCGGAATTCAAATTGGGCGGGTACGGGGCGTGTAATATGCTAACTAAGCGCGATCCCGCCGCCAACGTACTGCGCATGCGTCGAGTGTCAAAACATCCCCGTGCGCATGCTCCAAAATCTGTGAATGAACGTCAATGACGTCACATTCCCATTCATGACCGTTTTACGCAAGCGACGTTTTTTTTTTTTTTTTTCCGACGCGATGACGACGCCTATACCTAACATAGGATATTCCAACCCCATGTAGGTATAACTATGCGCCGCGTATCCCGTCCGGAAACGTCGTAACGTCACTGCGTCGCGCCGGAATGCGATCGTGAATTGCCGATTTCCGCTCATTAACATATTTTTTGAGCGGAAATCGGCGGGAACGCCCCCGGCGCCATTTTTAAGTTGAAGTAACGATGCGATGGCGAAACTCAGTTACGCTGCTCGCATCGGAGCTTCAACCCGGCGTTTCTTGTTTTCTGGTTACAGAAAACAGAAACGCCGGCTCAAAGTCACAGTTAGGCTGGCGGATCACTGGATCCGCCAGCCTAACTGTTCCTGAATCTGGCCCATTGTATATTCTCAGTACAAATATTCACACTACTTGATAAACTTCATTCCATCACAAGACTTGTGGTTTCAAGTTTCCCCAACAATGGAAGGAAGGAAAACATTGCGCACTCTGTACACAACTACACAACACATCAATAAATAATACGCTGAAGACAACGCAAGTGCTACAGATAATGTAATTAAAGAGCAGAGAGTGTAAGCAGTGCGTCCGGTCCCTCTGCCCCTCTGCTGTATGCCCCCCCCCTCCCCCACCCGCCATTCTCAGCTCTTAAAGCGATTGTAAACGATCACCTTGTAATACAAAACGTTCAGTTTAAATTTAGAAATTAACCCCTTCCATACCGAGGTGCACCTTCCCGCCCAGACCAATTTTTAGCTTTTAGCTCTGTTGCACTTTGAATGACAATTACGCAACAACGCTGCACCCAAACTACATGTTTATCAGTTTGTCCCCACAAATAGACCTTTTGGTGGTGTTAGATCACCTCTGCGATTTTTATTTTCTGCAAAAAAAAAAAGAAATGACTGAAAATTTCAGTTATAAAACATTGTAAATAAGTACGTTTTCTCCTTCACTGGACATGGATGGGCATAGATGTGCACCGATAGGTGGCACTAAAGTACTAATGTATGTGTTGTACTAATGGATGCCAATCAGTGCCAAACAATGCCTGCCAATCAGTGATGCCCATTGTGGACGCTGATCGGCATCCATTATTTGTGATCATCATCCCTGGTGGTTTAGGGTGGCATAACTGTGGTGGGCATCCCTGGTGGTCTACTGGCATCCCTGGTGGTCCAGCACTGATAATCGCTCAGCACAAACCCCCCCCTGTCAGAGGAGCAGCTGATCGGCTCTCCTCTACTCGTGTCTAACAGATGCGAATGAGGAAAAGCCGATCACTGGCTTTTCCTGTTTACATCGTGATCAGCCGTGATTGGACACGGCCGATCACGTGGTAAATAGTCTCCGTCATAGATACTTTACCTAGATCGCCGCGATGCGCACCCCCAGGGAGCACAGCGGCTAAACATCCTGAGGACGTCATATGACGCCCAGTCAGGATATTAAAACCACTTTGCCAACGTCTATTTGTTATAGGGCGGGCAGCAAGTGGTTAAAGACAAAACATTTGTGTATAGTTAAAAAATAAAAAAAAAACACACACACACTTTTTTTAGAAGTGATCTAATTCCCTCTGTTCTCAGCTGTATACGAGCTGGGGGAGGAGAAGCAGCATTACACTGAGCTTCCCAGTGAAAGACTGTGTGTGTGTGGGGGGGGGGGGGGGGGAGTGGGGTGTTAGGACAAGTCTGATCATTGGAGGAGAGCAGGCTGTATTGTACTGCTTAGTGTGGTCAGTTTTTAATAGTAAAGCAGAGGGCCTAGCAGAAGCACCAGGGAGAACAAGAGACTCTCATACGTGGTACAGCAACCACATATCAGGAATATTAAATGTAAAAACACTTTAAAGGGTTAATAAAAGGTTATTTTTTTTTTAAAAAACACAACAAACATCCTCCTCTTCTGGGGTTCCTCTGTGGCGGTCTTGACTCCTCCCCCCAAAAGCTAACCCCCTCCATGGAAAGCTCTCTCCCAAGGGGGTTACCTTGCAGGCACGCTCCCATGTGATAGAGTGGCAGCCATAGCCGCCAAGTGTATCACTCGATTCGGCCCGCAAGCGTGCCAAGGCATTGATTTGATTGACAGCAGTGGGGGCCAATGGCTGCGCTTCTATCAACCATCCAATGAAGAGCCAAGAAGACCGGGCTGAGAAGCCAGCGTGTTCACGACGCGGGACTTTCGAAAGCTCAGGTAAGTAAATGGGGAGGGGGGGGCATTAAGGTGAAAAAAAGGAAGCTTTACAACCCCTTTAGATGAAGCGGGTGCTGTGTAAAAAATAAATGAGGCATGTTTATAAACATTGATCAGACAGGAGATGGAGAGATACAAAGTAACATTGTTTATAAACATTGATCAGACGGGAGATGGAGAGATACAAAGTAACATTGTTTATAAACATTGATCAGACAAGAGATAGAGAGATACAAAGTAACATTGTTTATAAACATTGATCAGACGGGAGATAAGGGGTGAACTTTTCATCTATATGAGGTTAGTTTAGGCAACCTGATAAGTGTAAAAAAAAAAAAAAAAAGTGTATAAAAAAAGTGATATAACCTTCTATTAACCTTTAGTTTACCCCAATCATCTCCAATTACCTCTTCTTGCTTCAAAATTATTTTCCTGCTGAATTTCTTTAACTGTTTATTTCTATATTATTAAATCAAGAATATTTAAACTTTGTATCATTTTTGTGTTTATTATTATTTTAAATATAAACACTTAAAAAAAAAAAAGGAACAGTTTCATTATTAGTAACTGCAATGTTTTCTATCAGGAAAATGTTTATTTTTGAAGGTTTGTTACATTTTGTCCAATAAATGCATTCATTTTTCTTAGTTTTTTTTTTCCTTTTGTGCAACACAATATAACAAAATGAAAGCCAATGTACGTCTTGCATAAATGTCTTAAAGCGGATTTCCACCCCCCCCCCAAAAAAAAAATAAAAAAATGGAAGTGCTGGTGACCCCCTAACATGTAATTTTTTTTGGAGGGGGGGGGGCAGGTACCCTGTTTTTAGAGGTACACACCTCCCACTTCTTCCCCTGGCGCCAGAAAAAAAAAAAGTTCACCTCTCTCCGCCCCCCCCCCCCTTGTGCAGTGAGCGCCCCCCCCAGCAGGGCGCCCACAGTTAGAATGCCAAGGTTTTAACATTTTAAAAAATCCTGGACTTATGAAAATCGACTGCGCCACTTCCAGTGCGGCTACCGTCAGCAAACAGCTGTTTGCTGGGCTTTACTGCGCATGCGGACGCAATTTTCATGTCCAGAAAAATTATAGACCCGAGCAGTGGCGGCTGGTGCTCCAAATTAATTTTTTTTGGGGGGGGGCGCAAACGTAAAAAAAAAAAAAACTTGCAGCCTCACTGTGCCCATCAAATGCAGCCATTGTGCCATCTGGGCAGCACAGTGGTCCAGTGAGTAGCACTTTCGCCTAGCAGCAAAAGGGTCGCTAGTTCGAATCCCAACCACGACACCATCTGCTTGGAGTTTGCATGTTCTCCCTGTGTCTGCGTGGGTTTCCTCCGGGTACTCCGGTTTCCTCCCACACTCCAAAGACATGCTGATAGGTAAATTGGATCGTCCAAAAAAAAAAAAATTGACCCAGTATATATGTATATATGTGTGTATGACTGTGTGTCCATAGCGTGTCAAGATCCTACGGGGTAAAAATGACCGCACCAGCCAAGCAGACACTGGCTGGAAAAAGCGCCCAGAGGCGATTCAGTTTGCATGCGTTGCGCTATACAAGTCATTCATTCATTCATTCATTCATTCATGCCATCAAGCGCAGCCACTGTGCCATGCAACGCAGCCACTGTGCCATAAATTGGCACTACTGTGCCATGCAACGCAGCCACTGTGCCATGCCATCAAACGCAGCCACTGTGCCATGCGCGTTGGCCACTGTGCCATAAATTGGCACTACTGTGCCATGCCATCAAACGCAGCCACTGTGCCATGCCATCAAACGCAGCCACTGTGCCATGCCATCAAACGCAGCCACCGTGCCATGCCATCAAACGCAGCCACCGTGCCATGCCATCAAACGCAGCCACCGTGCCATGCGCGTTGGCCACTGTGCCATAAATTGGCACTACTGTGCCATGCCATCAAACGCAGCCACTGTGCCATGCCATCAAACGCAGCCACCGTGCCATGCCATCAAACGCAGCCACCGTGCCATGCGCGTTGGCCACTGTGCCATAAATTGGCACCACTGTGCCATGCCATCAAACGCAGCCACTGTGCCATGCCATCAAACGCAGCCACTGTGCCATGCCATCAAACGCAGCCACTGTGCCCATTCATGCCAGAAAAGGAGAGTCACCGCTCCAGGTGAGACCTGTAGATGATTAAGGATGGTTGGATTACCAAGGTGCTGGCGATGCAAGTAGCAATGGCAATGAAGAGGAAGAAAATGGACTGCCGCACTCCAGAAGAATTTCAAATGAAAACGTTTTCTTTAATGTAAAAACAGGAACATGTACAGTCACCGCAACCACAGAAACAGGACAGCCGATGCGTTTCGCACTCAACTAGTGCTTCATGGCTAAGCACTAGTTGAGTGCGAAATGCGTCGGCTCTCCTGTTTCTGTGGTTGCGGTGACTGTACATGTTCCTGTTTTTACATTAAAGAAAACGTTTTCATTTGAAATTCTTCTTGAGTGCGGCAGTCCATTTTCTTCCTCTTCATTGCCAGAGCCCATTCATGCTGCTGTGCCCTTCAAAATGCCCCTTCCCCCCCCCCCCCGCCACTTACCTTTACGGGTGTCAGCCATCCACGTCCCACGATGTCTCCTCTCGCCCTCGACGACGCTTCAGCCAATCCGGTTACCGGTAGCCAGAACCAGCCAACCTGATTGGCTGAGATGCCTGTCAGTCTTATCTAAGGAACGCACCCCCCGTACGTTCCGAGGATAAGCCTTCCGGATGCTGTGGGCTGTACTCAGAAAGCCACTGGCTCTGATAGGCACTTCCGTACAGCCAGCTGCTGTTATTCAGATAAGTGCCGGCTCATGTCAGGCCATCAGAATAACAGCGGCAGTGGCAACAATAACAGATTTGTGCAATGCATGAATCTCTGTTATTAGACTCAATGGCGGTGAGAGCCAGAGGGGGCGGCGCTCCAGCGTCCCCTATGGACGAACCGCCACTGGACCCGAGCGATTTGTTTAAACTCGTCATCGGCAGCACCACGTCCAGCCCCGCCCCTAGGCTGTTCTTTCTACTAACCAGTACCGAAGGAAAGTGGGAGGAGATAGAGCGGAGAGGTGGGCAGGCCCCGTGTATAGCACTGTGTCCGGGGGCCCCCCCAAGCACCGCGCTATCTCCCCCTCCCACTTTCCTTCGGTACGGATTAGAAGAAAGAACATCCTAGATCAGTGATGGGGAACCTTGGCACCCCGGATGTTTTGGAACTACATTTCCCATAATGCTCGTGCACTCTGCAGTGTAGTGGAGCATCATGGGAAATGTAGTTCCAAAACATCCGGGGTGCCGAGGTTCACCATCACTGACCTAGGGGCATGTGAGGGGCGTAGCTGGACACGACGCTGCCGATGACGAGTTTAAACAAATCGCCGCTCCGCCCACCCGCTTGGGTCTCCAATTTTTCTGGACTAGAAAATTGCATGCGTGGTGAAGTCACGCATGCGCGGTAAAGCCCGCGAACAGCCACTTGCTGGCACCGGAAATGACGCGGTTGAGGAATTTCATAGGTCAAGATTTTTTTTTCATTACACCAGCGCCTCGCAGAGGAGGGGGGGGGGGGGTTAGAAAAGGGAAATTTCAGAAGTAATCGTCTCACCTGATAGGCCACCATGGAATGTCCTTCCAGCTTCTCTGGAGCCTGCCGGCCGCCCGGGAGCTGCTCCCATTGGTCCAGGGCTAAAAATGAGAGCGAAATAATGATGAAGCATCAGCCAGCGTGTCACCCACAGATTATTTCATTAAATTTTTTAATTTGAAGTCACATCATGACTCTTTAGTTATCACTCTTGGCCCCTCCCCCCCCCCATAGCAAGCCAAAGGGGCACTCGTGCATGCTTGCTCCCGAGCCTCTCTGTGTCCATAAGCCCCCCAGAAGGGTGCCCCGCCCACCGGTCCCTCCTCACTGGCTGTGATTGAGCCAATGGCTCCAGCTGCTGTGTCTCAGCCAATGAGGAGGCAGAGAGCCGGGACAGCAGCTGCTCTCATGCACATTGCTGGATGAGCATTGGGCTCAGGTTTGTATTTAGAGGGGGCCGCGGTAGAAGCTGCACACTGAAGCTTAAAAAATAAACACCCCTCATGTGTAGAGTGTACACTTCAACTACATCCCTACTGTGCTATAGCCAAAAAGACAGCTACAGCGTGGCTCTGTTGTTCAGGGAGGGTATCCATGGACGTCCTCCCAGGAACCACGCCCCTGGGGCGAGCATTGGGCGCACTCTGATCACTGTGTCCTTTGGACCCAGCCAATTACAGATCATGCTAAAGGACCAATCACTGCAGCCCTTTACTATATTGATCCCCCTGTGTTCGATCACAGCTGATCGCAGTGTAAACAGACTTACCAATTATCGGCAGTACTTTCCTCATGCGCTATGTCAGCGTGAAAGGAGCCGGTAATCTGCAATCCTGATCATCACTGCCCTGATAAGTGCAGCCTCATCAGTGCACATCAGTGCCGCCTCATCAGTACCACCTACCAGTGCCCATCAGTGCAGCCTCATCAGTGCCGCCTATTAGTGCACATCAGTGCCGCCTCATCAGTACCACCTACAAGTGCCCATCAGTGTAGTCTCATCAGGGCCACCCATCAGTGCCACCTATTAGTGCCCATCCCTGTAGCTGCATCAGTGCCACCTATTAGTGCTCATCACTGTAGCCTCATCAATGCCACCTATTAGTGCCCATCAGTGTAGTCTCATAAGTGCCACCTATAAGTGCTGCCTATGAATGCACATCAGTGTAGCTTCATCAGGGCCACCTATTAGTGCCCATCACTGTAGCCTCAGTGCTCATCACTGTAGCCTCATCAGTGCCACCTGTTAGTGCCCATCAGTGTAGTCTCATCAGTGCTGCCTATGAATGCACATCAATGTCACCCATTAGTGCCCATCCCTGTAGCTGCATCAGTGCCACCTATTAGTGCCCATCAGGGTAGCCTCATCAGTGCCCATCAGGGTAGCCTCATCAGTGCCCCCTATAAGTACCCATCAGTGTAGACCACCTGTTGACCTCTACTGAGCATGCTCCTGTTTCAGTTCCCTTCTAAACTGTTCATTTGCCAATATTTCTTCTTTTGCGTGGTGACAAAGAGGTTTCTGTGCTGGGAGTGCTCTCATTTCACATTCCCAGCACAGTGACCATGCTCAGGGCCACCATCAGGAATTTTGGGGCCCCTTACACAGCTTCAGGCATGGGCGGCCCCCTGGAGCAAAGAACCGGGCAGGGGGGGGCTGCCACATGAAATTAAGAAGCGGGGGCCCCCCCCTTTACAAAAAGAAAAATATATATAAAAAAAAGGGGGGTAGCCACCCGGGGCCCTCAGATTTTTTTTTTTATAAAAGGAAATTACAAAAAAAAAAAGGGGGCTTTCCATCCGGGACCTCTGGGCCCTTTAATAAAAATAAACCTCTGGGCCTTTTAATACAAAAAGAAATTAAAAAAATATATATATAAAAAAGAAATAAACATTTATAAAAAAACAAGGGGGTTGCCTTCCAGGGCCCTTTAATAAAAATAAAAAATATATATATAAAAACAAAAAATAAATAAAAAAAAGGGTTTTGACACATGGGACCCTGAGGACCTCTGAGCCCTTTAATAAAAACATATCTATATATAAAAAATTAAATAAAAAGAGAAAAAAAAAAAAAGTAAAACATTTTTATATATAAAAAAAGAAAAAGAAAAAAGGAGGGTTGTCATCTGGGGCCCTGGCGACCTCTGGGCCCTTTAATAATAATAAAAAAATATATTATAAAAAGAAAAGAAATAAAAAAAAGAGGGGTTTTCATCTGGGGCCCTGGGGACCTCCAGATCCCTAAAAAAAAGGTGGTCCTTTAATAAAAAAATAAAATATATTAAAAAAATATATTTTTTTAATAAAAAATAAAAAAAGGGGGGGTTGCCACCTGGGGGCCTCCGGACCTCTAAAAAAATAAAAAGAAAAGAAAAAAAAATTGGCCCTTTAATAAAAAATAAAAGAAAAATATATTAAAAATATATATTTTTTATAAAAAAAATATATATATATATTTTTATTTTATTTTTTAATAAAAATATAAAGGAGGGGGTTGCCATCTAGGGCCCTGGTGGCCTCCGGGCCCCCTTTTTTTAGGGGGGTTCCCATCCGGGCCCCTGGGCCCCTTACAGGTGTACTGCCTGTACCCCCTTGATGGCGGCCCTGACCATGCTCATGGTCTAGTAATGATCGGTATCCCATGGGACTGACTGCTGATCATGTGACCCTAATGACATCCAATCACAGTGCTCATGTTATTGGGCAGCCTTTCCTGTCCCCCTATTAAAGGGATGCCTAGGTTGCAGCTCACAGTGGGCAGTGAAATCAGAGAAATGAAATCCAATGATTCAGTGACTGCTTCTATCGGAGACTTATCACACAGGTGTCCAGCCTTATGACAGAACACGAACATGGCAGACAGAATTCATGGGATATCGGAAGACCTCTCACCTAGGTTGTACCTCCAGAAGTCGCCGAGGACGGAGTCCTGCCGCCCGCCGTGGATGTACAGGAAGCCGTTGTGAACGGCGGCGGCGTGTTTGAAGCGGTCGCAAGGCACCCTCTCCCGCCGGGACAGCGGCTCCCATGCACAGTCCGCGCTCTCATTGATCATACTGGCCCTCTTCTCCAACATGGTCCGAGGGGGTCAGGACCCGCAGCGGGGGGTCCGTCTGTCACACAAAGGGGCCAACATTTCTGTAAAAGACAAGAAGGAGTCATCAAAAATAAATCCTCTAAATCAGGGGTGTACAAACTTTCTAAACAAACTGTCCTTCAGACTTGAAAAGGTCCAGATGTCAGTGGGGAAAAAAAAATCAATGCCCCCCTCTTTAGTGTCAGTGGGAGGAATTGTGTCCCATCATTGGTGTCATTGGGCCTCATTTTTAGTGTCATTGGGAGAAATTGTGACCTACCACTGGCGTCATTAGGAGGACTTGTGTCCCCAATGACACCAATGATGGGACACAATTCTTCCCAATGACACCAATGATGGGACACAATTCCTACCAATAATGAGGTCCAATGACACCAACGGTGGGACACAACTCTTCCCAATGACACCAATGATGGAAGACTTGTGTCCCACCATTGATGTCATTGTGCCTCATTTTTAGTGTCATTGGGAGAAATTGTGCCCCACCACAGGCGTCATTGGGAGGACTTGTGTCCTATCATTGATCTCATTAGGAGAAATTGTGCCCCATCATTGGTGTCATTGGAAAGAATTGTGCCCCACCATTGGCGTCATTGGGCCTCATTGTTTGTTTCATTACGGGAAATTGTGCCCCACCATTGGGCCGCATTGTTGGGAGACCATTCCTCCCAATGACACCAACAATGCAGCTCAATGGTGGGGCACAATTTCCCGTAATGAAAACAATAAGGCCCAATGACACCAATGGTGGGGCACAATTCTTTCCAATGACACCAATGGTGGGGCACAATTTTTTCCAATGACACCAATGGTGGGGCACAATTTTTTCCAATGACACCAATGGTGGGGCACAATTTCTCCCAATGACACCAATGGCGGGGCACAATTTCTCCCAATGACACTAAAAATGAGGCACAATGACATCAATGGTGGGACACAAGTCTTCTGAATGACACCAATGATGGGACACAATTCCTCCGTCATTGGGAAGACTTGTGTCCCACCATTGGTGTCATTGGACTTCATTGTTGGTTTCATTACGGGAAATTGTGCCCCACCATTGGGCCGCATTGCTGGTGTCATTGGGAGGAATGGTGTCCCATCATTGGTGTCATTGGGCCTCATTTTTTGCTCTACCACAGGCGTCATTGGGAGGACTTGTGTCCCATCATTGATGTCATTGGGAGAAATTGTTCCCCACCATTGGTGTCATTGGACCTCATTGTTGGTTTCATTACGGGAAATTGTGCCCCACCATTGGGCCCTATTGGGAGGAATGGTGTCCCATCATTGGTGTCATTTTGGAAGAATTGTGCCCCACCATTGGTGACATTGGGAGAAATTGTGCCCCACCATTGGTGTCATTGGGAGAAATTGTGCCCCACCATTGGTGTCATTGGGAGAAATTGTGCCCCACCATTGGTGTCATTGGGCCCCTATTGTTGCCATCATTGGGAGGAATGGCGTCCCAACGTTGGTGTCATGGGGAGGAATTGTTGGTATCAGTGCCCGAAGGGCTGGATAAAAGCAAGCAAAGGGCTGCATCTGCCCCCCCCCCCCCCCCGGCCGCAGTTTGGAGACCACTGGTTTAAATAAAAGATCCCGGTCCCAGATTCCTAATTCCACACAAAAAATAAATAAAAAGAAGACCACCTGGCCATTGTACAACATTCCACATAGTCGGTATATATGGAAGAAAAAAATAAAATAATATATATAAACTGAACCACATATGTTTGATAATATCGGACTTCACCCAAAAAATATATTTGAATTGTGAAAATTTTCAAATTCTGAATTTCCGATTTTTTAATTTTCACATTTCTGAAATAAAAAAAAAAAAAAACAAAAAAAAAAAAACAAAAAAAAAAACAAAACAAAAAAAAAAAAAAACACCACCACACAGAAGTTTCGGTATTAACAAAATTTGTTAAAAAACGAATTCGGAACCAAAACGGATGTCTAGTGGCCGATACACACTGAGAAATGAAATGATGACCTTGGAGTTTCCATTATTATTGGCTGGGAGGGATCTGCTGACAATCCAACATGTTTCAGGCACCGGGAGGAGAGGGCAATAGGGCATTCAGGCCAGCACAGGGGGGGGGGGGGCGCTCTGGTGTGAAGGTGCTTTTTCATAATCCAATGACAGCAGAAGTGACACAGGAAGTGGTTATAAAACACAAATTGGGGTCACCGCTGTCACTTTGGTACACGGGAGTCACAGGACTGGCTGAGCACTCCGGTTTCTCAGGTAGTTCCCGCTTCAGGTTTCTTGAACTGTGAAGGTGAATTTCACCTCCGGGGGGCGGAAAGTCGGAGGAGAAAATCTTCTGACAGTTCCTGGTAACCAGTTCAGAAAGTCCCCATAAATGTGGCCGGTCCGGTCTTTAGTGCGGCTCACCTGGGGGGGGGGGGGGGGGAGGGGGAGGAATCTGATAAGAGGCGGAGCTAGGAGTCAGAAAAAGAAATGTCATCACTGAAAATCCAGAGAGTCGTTTACCACTTCATAATTCAGCACAGGGATGGTGGGAACCCCTCATAATGGGCACAGCGGGTGTACAGACCCGGGAACTCAGCACAGGGATGGTGGGAACCCCTCATAATGGGCACAGCGGGTGTACAGACCCGGGAACTCAGCACAGGGATGGTGGGAACCCCTCATAATGGGCACAGTGGGTGTACAGACCCAGGAACTCAGCCCAGGGATGGTGGGAACCCCTCATAATGGGCACAGCGGGTGTACAGACCCGGGAACTCAGCACAGAGATGGCGAGAACCCCTCATAATGGGGCACAGCGGGTATATAGACTTGGGAACTCAGCACAGGGATGGTGGGAACCCCTCATAATGGGCACAGCGGGTGTACAGACCTGGGAACTCGGCACAGGGATGGTGGAAACCCCTCATAATGGGGCACAGCGGGTGTACAGTGCAGAATTTTTGTCTCCTGCACAGTAACTTCCGGCATCAAACATTTCTGAGCTGTAGGAAAATTTGTCGCGCTGCGGAGAAAATTGCGCAACGTGCAGCGCAATGAAAAGCCATCATTTCCAAGGGCCCCAAAAACCACAAAGTAGGATCCGTGTCCCCGTGTTATGGAGGGACGTCTGTGCAATGATTGTGAAAGGGAGAAGATTGTGTCAGTGGCAATAATGTAACAAATCTCTCTTTACAGGGTATTAGGAAATATAACCGACATCTGGGAGAGAAATGTGCAGGGTCCCCCTCTCTGGGACCAACATGAGGACCCCCAGAGAGAGGAGTTCATCCCCTGTGCTGCTTCAACTTCACTGTCTAGCACAGGAACAGTGCATCACAACTACTGCTTCTCCCTCCCCCACTCCGAGCTCCAACCCTGTGTTTTTCCCCACCTATCCCCCTTAACTATCCCCCTGCTCTGTCCCTCTCCCCACCTTTTCACCCCTCTATGTCCCTATTCCCCCTCTCCCTAAGCCCTCGGACCCTACTCCCCCACCTTTCTGACTCTGTTCCCACCCCGACCTCTGTCCCTTACCCCACCTCCCCTTTCTATCTCCCTCTCCCCACCTATACGCCTCCCCTGTCCCTCTCCCGCTCTTCCCAGCTATATCTAAGCCCTTAGACCCTACTCCCCCCCCCCCAACCTCTCTCCCCCTCCCTTCTTTATGTCCCTCTTCCCAGCTATAGCCAAGACTTTAGACCCTACTCCCCCCTTCCCTCTCTCTCCCCCCCCTCTGCCCCTCTCTCCACCTATCCCTAAGCCCTCAGACTACCCCCCCCCCCCCAACCTCTGTCCCCCCCCTCCCTATTTCACTCTCCCTTCCCACCCCCCTTCCCTTTGTCCCTCTCCCCACCTGTTATACAACCAAACAGAGCCAAAGGTGGTGGTGGGAGCGACGCGTTTCACCCAGATTGGGCTTCTTCAAAATCCACTTGATGTTCACAAATTATTAACCCAAAATAGTGGCTATAGCAAAAGGCGGGCGAAGAGGCCGATTCACAATAGTTATACCCTAAAGATTGGATCAAAACATTTTTTACGACAGTTATGTTTCTACAGAACAGCAACCCAATTTTGAAACCACTAGACCAGGGTGGGGTGAGGAAAGGGGATCATGGGCATAACCTTGGTGGATTAGAATACCACCCAGGGCTGTCTTAGAGAGGGCACACCTGGGCACTGCCCATGGGCCCCAGCTATACGGGGGGCCCCTGTCCCCCCCCCCCAAAGCAGCTGGTCCTTGAGCCCACGCTGCCCCAAAATTGGGGGCCCCATGATGGCACTGAGAGTGATAGATACACAGGGGAGGCAGTCTGCCTCCTACCTACTTGATGTCCGTTTACCTGCACTGTCATCATTGTAGGGGCCCCAGAGCATTACTTCGCCCAGGGGCCCATGATGCTATTAAGACGGCCCTGCTACCACCAAACATCTACATGGGTCATAGATGGTGCCAGCCCTGTATATAGCCAAGGAGGCAAAAGAAAGTGCTGCAAAGGGGGGGGGGGGGGCACCAAAAAAACCCATCAATTGCAGCCTCACTGTGCCCATCAAACGCAGCCACTGTGCCCCCCGCCCACTGTCTGCCTGGCACTTACCCCGTCTCGGGTGGGCAGCAGGCGACAGTGGCAACTGGTGTCCTCCATGTCATCCTTGATATCTTCTCCCGCCCACTCCTCTCCTATGATTGGACGCCTGATAGGCACCTGTTTCAGCCAATCGGGTGACAGATAACAGACCTGAGCACCTGATTGGCGGAGAGGCAGTTCAGTGTTAGGAAAGCGAATGAACATTTGCTTTCCTAACAGGCAGCTGCGTGAACCAGCGTCCAGTATGGCACCCACTGTTCACCTTTTTTTGACGCCTATTAGAGCCTATGGCGCCAATCAGGCGATTAAAAAAAAGGGGAAATATCCCGTCGCTGTAATTCAGGTGCCCAAAAAGGGATTGGGCATCTGAATAGGGGGTGTTAGTGGCGGTCATAGATAGATTCATGCAATGCATGAAACTATCTATGGTGATAGAGAGGTGGCAGGAGAGAGAGGGGGCACCCGTGCACCCAGGGGCAGACTGACAATTTATGGGGCCCTCGGGCAATAGGAGATTATGGGGCCACACAGTATTCTCACACACACACAGAAAAGGTACTGGAGAGGCTGGGCAGCTATAATCTTGGGATTTTTAAGAAAACAGATTTTTACATACTGTCCCTGGTTTTCCTGAGGCTGGCAACCCTCATGGGGCCCCCTAGTGGCATTGGGCCCCCTGGCAGTGCCCGAATGGTCAGTCCACTCCTGCGTGCGCCCCTTATGGATGCACCGCCACTACTCCCCACCTATCTGACTTCCTCTCTCCACCTGTATATTGTATATTATCCGAGTATCTGGGAACTTGACTTCATAGTACATGAAATATGGCGCTATCAGTAGGGCTGCAACTAACGATTATTTTAATAATCGATTAGTTGGCTGATTATTGTTTCGATTAATCGACTAATCGGATAATCTTAAAACAAAAAAAAAAAAGAGTGGTGTACAATTTAGTTAATATGTTAAGAATAAATTGCCTTTTTTTTTTTTTTAAATATCCATACGCAGTGGTAAATATAAATAACCAACTACAGTAATTGTAATGCCTTCTGTTACCTCCACTTTCTCTGGGTTCAGATGCTGATCTTCCCTGCACAGTCTTTAAAGTGATTTTTTATTTTTTTTTAACAAACTTGTTATACTTCCCTGCTCTCTCTAATGGTTTTGCACAGAGCAGCCAAGATCCTCCTCTTCTGGGGTCCCTCACCGATGCTTCTGGCTCCTCCTATCTTTAGAGTGCCTCAATAGCAAGCTGTAAAGTATAGTATACAGCAAGGTAAAAAAAAAAAAAAATTCTGCCTTTAGAACCACTCACTTAATGCCCAGGACTACATGTCCCATGAGGCATTGCTCCTCACACCTTCACAAATTCTCAGGCACTTAGTGACATGTATGGACGGTGTACTGAGCTGTATGTGTACTGCACTTGTATTTCCTGATATGTAAACAAATAACGCATTCTGTATGCAGGCCAACCAATCAACTGACCGATTAATCGATTATGAAAATAGTTGACAACTATTTTCATAATCGATTAGTAATCGATTAATTATTTCGGCCCCAGCTATCAGAGCTGCAGACTGCAGGAATTCAGGAATTGAAGAAAGGATCATGTGGCAGCTAGGAACTGTTGGCGCTGTAAAAAAATAAAAAAAAATAAAACAAACAAACAAGCAAGCAAACAAGCAAACAAGTAAACAAGCAAACAAGTAAACAAGCAAACAAGTAAACAAGCAAACAAGTAAACAAGCAAACAAGTAAACAAGCAAACAAGTAAACAAGCAAACAAGTAAACATCTCCCCCACAGCCACACTACACTTCAATATAAAAATTGGCCAGCAAAAGGACGAGCACCAATCAGATTGCAGAATGACTGATGACTAGGAAACAAAATGAACACAAATTCTACATTTACGGCACGGAAAACGCTCGCCCCGGACCCCCGAGGAATCTCCATACTGTACAATGCTGAAGACAATTCCTGATTCCCTCACAAAGGAGGCGATTATGAGGAGCGTCACCGAGGACACACAAGGACACAATTCACTGTATTTATCCTTTATGTGTACAATACACCGCGACTAACCACCGAGCAGCCAAATATCATTCCAGTACAGAAGCCAAGCGAGGCAAATATAGGGAGGAGGGAGCAACTTCCATGTAAATAAAAAGGGGGGGGGGGTTGGGACTTTGCATGAGGCACATACAATATACTATATGCCTCCATCCCAATTCATTTACATATAGAGCGTGTGCGAGGCGAGTGGTAACCAAATAGGATAATACACATACAGATGGCTAAGCAATTTTATTTATTTGTCATAAGAAGGAGGATAAAAAATAATAAAATAAAAAAAAAAAAAAAAAAACGCACTCAGTATGAAATATATAGCAAAGCCATTGAATAAATACACAGATGGATAAGGCACCATTCATAAATACATGACAATAAGGATATAAATTAACCACTTCTCTACCGTGGGCGTTTTTCAGATTTGGTGTTTACAAAACTAAAACATTTTTTTTTGCTAGAAAATTACTTAAAACCCACAAACATATATATATATATATATTTTTTTTTAACACCCTAGACAATAAAACGGCGGTCATTGCAATACTTTTTGTCACACCGTATTTGCGCAGCGGTCCTACAAGCGCACTTTTTTTTGGAAAAAATTTATTTTTTTTGAATTAAAAAAATAGGACAGCAATAAATGTGGCCCAATTTTTTTATATATTGTGAAAGATAATGTTACGCCGAGTAAAATGATACCCAACATGTCACGCTTACAAATTGCGCCCGCTCGTGGCATGGCGTCAAACTTTTACCCTTAAAAATCTTGATAGGCGACGTTTAATAAATTCTACAGGTTGCATTTTTTTCAGTTGCAGAGGAGGTCTAGGGCTAGAATTATTGCTCTCGCTCCAACGATCGCGGCGATACCTCACTTGTGTGGTTTGAAAACCGTTTTCATATACAGGCACTACTCACATATGCGTTCGCTTCTGCGCGCGAGCTCGTCGGAACGGGCGCTTTAAAAATGTTTTATTTTTTTTCTTATTTATTTTATTATTTTTTACACTGGAAAAAAAAAAAAGGATCACTTTTATTCCTATTACAAGGAATTTAAACATCCCTTGTAATAGAAAAAAGCATGACAGGTCCTCTTAAATATGAGATCTGGGAGTCAAAAAGACCTCATATTTAGACTAAAATGCAAAAAATTGCAAAATGTTTCTTTAAGATGCTGGGCGGGACTGACGTTTTGACGTCACTACCGCCCAGCAGAGCTATGGGGACGGGTGGAGGCGATTTTTCCCTCACTGGCATTCCCCACACAGCACCCGAGCGGACCCGATCGCCTCCTCCGCTACTGACGGCTCCGGTAAGCGGCCGAAGGGGGGGACCCTCTCCCACCGCCGATAACAGCGATCTCGCGGCGAATCCGCCGCGGAGACCGCCGTTATGTTTTACAGGACCGCTCGCACTAAAGATGGATATCTCGGTTGTGGCAGCAGGTGCTGTCGTTACCGAGATATCCATCTTCAAAGTGCCGCCGTAAAAACTCGTTCAGCGGTCGGGAAGTGGTTAAAATATCCCAAAAAATTCAAAATTATAACTAAAAAAAAAAAAGAAGAAGAAAAAAAAGGGAATATATATATACACATATATACACACCACAACAACAACAAAATAGCAGCACATTCCAGTAACCCATGAATGGAGAAAGTGGATTTCATAAAACACACAGAGATTGTAAAGTACACGCAGAAGTAACTTGATTGGATAAAAACATGGCGCATCCTATCAATGCTCAACACGTTTCGTGTTACTAAAAAAAAAAAAAAAACAAAAAAAAAAACACGTCATCAGGAGCGGGTGCATCCACTATACTGCAAATACCGGATGCACGCGCTCCTGATAAAGTGTTTTAGTAGCACGAAACGCGTTGAGCATTGATAGGTTGGGGCATCCTGAAACAGAAGGCGGAGGAGCGCAAGGTCTCTGCAACACCCACCAGCTCTGTGATGTCATCATGGGGGAGGGGAAGAGGACTCCAGTGGTGACCTGTGAAGCTCTGGTGACCTCCATGCCCAAGAGGGTTAAGGCAGTGCTGGAAAATAATGGCGGCCACACAAAATATTGACACTTTGGGGCCCAATTTTGACATTTTCACTTAGGGGTGTCCTCACTTTTGTTGCCAGCGGTTTTAGACATGAATGGCTGTGTGTTGAGTTATTTTGAGGGGATGGGAAATGTACACTGTTATACAAGCTGTACACTCACTACACAACATTGGTGATACAAAGTGTCATTTCTTCAGTGTTGTCACATGAAAAAAGTTACAAAAATCTGAGGGATGTACTTACTTTTGGCAAATCAGGTGTATGTATTTACATGCCAATATATATGGAATTAGAAATTGTATCCTTATTTTCATGAGGGGGGAGGGGACATTAGAGTGTAAGCTCCTCTGTACAGAATGATGTGACTGTGGGGGGAGGGGACATTAGAGTGTAAGCTCCTCTGTACAGAGACTGATGTGACTGTGGGGGGGGGGGGACATTACAGTGTAAGCTCCTCTGTACAGAATGATGTGACTGTGGGGGGAGGGGGGGGACATTAGAGTGTAAGCTCCTCTGTACAGAGACTGATGTGACTGTGGGGGGGGAGGGGGACATGAGAGTGTAAGCTCCTCTGTACAGAGACTGATGTGACTGTGGGGGGGGGGGGGACATTAGAGTGTAAGCTCCTCTGTACAGAGACTGATGTGACTGTGGTGGTGGGGGGGGGGGGACATTAGAGTGTAAGCTCCACTGTACAGAGACTGATGTGACTGTGGGGGAGGGGAGGGGACATTAGAGTGTAAGCTCTTCTGTACAGAGACTGATGTGACTGTGGGGGGGGGGGAGGGGACATTAGAGTGTAAGCTCCTCTGTACAGAGACTGACTGATCTGTACACATTGTAAGCTCCTCTGTACAGAGACTGATGTGACTGTGGGGGGGGGGGGTGTACTCCTCTGTACAGAGACTAAGCTCCTGACTGTGGGGGGGGGGGGGGACAGAGACTGATGTGACTGTGGGGGAGGGGACATTAGAGTGT
>JAJQKJ010001670.1:70000-145739 GCA_029574335.1 Rana kukunoris
TGTCTCAGTCCGGGCCTGATTAGAGCTGTAGGCTCTAATAGGCACTCAAAAATGTGAACAGCGGGCGTCACGCTGGGCGCTCGCATTTCACTCAGCCTTGTCCTAACACTGAACCGCCTCTCAGCCAATCGGGTTTTAGGGTCTGTTACCTGTCACCTAATTGGCTGAAATGACATTCGCTGTGATTGGACGCCTATCAGGCATCCAATCATAGGTGTGCACCGCCAATTGCTTTAGGGTGTGCGCCCCAAGGCTCCAACACATACCCTCTCTATCCTGAAACAAGGGAAGGAATGGGGGGGGGGGGGACCCACGCACCAGAAGGAACTGGAACAGGGAAAGGAGGGGTGCTGGGGTTTTATATATTGGTACCGATTGCCTATATTTCCCTCCTGTGGCAGCTGAATGTTGACAAAAGGGAGGAGGAGGAGAAGCCTACTTTCAGCTGCTGCAGGAGAAAAATACAGATCGGTTCCACTAAACTCCACCCCCCACCACCCAGGTTCTAAGGGTCAGCAAGGAAGAATTGTAGTTTACCTGGCACCTGCCCACCATTGACAGGTTGCTAACCCTATAAATAGGGTGTGCCCAGGCACACCCCTTGCACACGCCTATGCATCATAGCAGAGGACGGAAGAAGACATCGAGGAGCGTGAAGGACATCACCGCCGTGACCCGCTGTCCCACAGAGACAGGTAAGTGCCGGGCGGGGGGTGCACAGTAGCAGCAATTGATGGGCATAGTAGCGGCAATTGATGGGCACACTGGCAGCAATTGATGGGTACAATTAACACATTTTTCTGAATTTGACTAACTTTGAATATTCGAAAAAGCCGTAAATTCGTAAATTCAAAATCGGAATATCCGAAAATCTGAAATAATAATACACACGACCGTTTTTCACGATGTAAAAAATGGGCATTAAAAATTTAGAACATTTTTCACGTCGTTTTTAACGTAGTAAAAAAACGAACGTGTGTACGCGCCATAACTATGAAATTATATGTATTTGAATTTCCTTTAAAATTTGTCTGTTAGTGAACGTAACGAATAAGGCGGCGTACACACGACCGAGGTTCTCACTGGAAACCAGCGAGAACCTCGCTGGAAGCTGCATTCCAGCGAGAACCTCGGCCGTGTGTACGCTGCTGGCTCGCCCTGCCCGTCGGGAATCCCGTCGAGCGAATAGAGAGCATGTTCTCTATTTGCTCGACGGCCCGCCTGGATGAATGGCTGGTTGCCATTCCCGACGGGCGGGTCGCCGATTTCGACGGCCGGCCGAGAGCCTCGACGGGCGGAACGATGTGTTCCGCCCGTCGAGGTTCTCGTACGTGTGTACGCGGCCTAATACATTTATCCGAAGTTCCAAATTATCCAAAATAACGAATGCCGCATCTAAACGAATGGAACGTAACATGGACATTTTAAAAAACAGGCTGTAAAGCTAGTACAGACGCCAGCCGGTGATTTTACCGCGATTTCTCCCGCGCTTTGCATTGAAATACATAAATGTATCGCGCAATGGCTAAATAAATAATCAATTACCATACAATAAAAATTGCATCATATAAACCAGGGGTGCCCAACCTTTTGAAGCGCGAGGGCCACTTAAGCGACTTGGTAACCAGTCGCGGGCCACAATTAACGGAGTGGGCGGATAGCAGGTCCATGTCTGCTCTGCATATGGAGGTAGAACACAAGTCAGTTTCCATCTGCCACTCCTTAGGTGTGAATGGAGGGTCCAATTGGGTCGGACTGACCATGAAAAAGGGGCCCAAGGCTGCTTTCACGCTGATGCACTGTGATTTACCAACGCAGTGTACCTCTGTCTTTCCTGCACTTTGCAATAGACTTCTATTATATTCTGCATGTTTGGTGCATTTTCAGAATGTGTATGGCTCAGTGCAGATAACCCGCAGGTGCGCTGCTCTGCACCTGCGGATCAGTTTGAAAGCAGCCCAGTAACCAACCACTGCAGAACAGATATGCCCATATATACACTGTGATTTTAGTAATGACCTTTAATATCAGTATTCTATTCCATCCCAGAGCAGGAGGTCGCGGGCCACATCAGAGGGCTCCGCGGGCCACACTTGGCCCCTCGGCCACTGGTTGGGCACTCCTGATATAAACAGTGACATATTAATGTGCATGAAAGTCCTTCAGATGAAAGAAACAAATAATGTGCCTATCCGGCACCTAGTGCAAGTGAACTGTTGCACCGGTTAGTTGAAAAGAATATACTAATAGTCAGGGCTTTTTTTCAGGGGGAACTTGGGGGAACTCAGTTCCACCACCTCTGGCTCAGACTCATTGGTGCCTGCTCACTACAATCATTTGTAAACACAGAAGTCTGGTTTCTGTGTTTACAAGTGACAGCTCTGCACTCTGTGTGTAACCCCCTGAACTCTACACTCTGTATGTAATGCAATCCTCGTATTTAATGTTCCTTTAAGACCCTTCTACTGTTTTTTAAATCTGAACAGGGTCGTGGGTTGAGTTCCACCACCTATTTTCTGAGAAAAAAAGCTCTGCTAAAAGTCCGAAAATTAGGAAGTGAAAAAGTTCATCTGGAAATGTAATCAAGTGACTATGTGACTGAACGTGAAATATGTGACTTCTTCAACGTGACAATCCCACCACCTAAAGGATTGTAGGCCTACCAGAACGCATTGACCAATGGCGACCAGATCATATTACAAGTTATTTTCTGAAGAGCACCAGCATATCATCAATGGTGACTTCAATATAAGCACAGTTTCCAGCTTTGTCCATTTTGAATGAATGAATGAATGAAAACTTGTATAGCGCGGCACATGCGAACTGAATCGCCTCTGGGCGCTTGTTGTTCCTGTCGCCTTTGGTATCAAAAGAGATGAGTCTTGATCTTTCTCCTGAATGCCAAATAGTTCTCCTCCAACCGAATGCTGGTTGGTAAAGCGTTCCATAGTCTGGGACCTTGGACCGCGAATCTTCTATCTCCTTTAGATTTGTATCCGGCTTTCGGTATCTGCAGGAGATTTTGATCAGTGGATCGCAGCACGCGATTGGGGTTGTGGGCTTTTATTTTTTCGCGTAGATAATGGGGAGCATTCCCATGGATACATCTATGCGTTAGACAGAGTGCTTTAAAAGTGATTCTGTCTTTTACTGGTAACCAGTGAAGGGATCTCAGTGAAGGTGAGATGGATTCCCAGGGTTTTTTCCCAGTCACAAGTCTGGCGGCCGTATTTTGAACGACTTGCAGACGAGCGATTTGGTACTTTGGGAGTCCGAGGTAAAGGGCATTTGCATAGTCCAGTCTGGAGTTAACAATTGCTCCCACCACGACCGCTTTACTGCAAGACATCTTGATTGATTGGGCGCATGATTCCTGCCGAGGATCGTTCATGACATCCGTCATTCAAAGCCTTGTTTGACCTCTTGTGGCATATGTCATCATTGGTCAATGCGTTCTGGTAAGCCTACAATCCTTTAGGTGGTGGGATTGTCCCGTTGAAGAAGTCACATATTTCACGTTCAGTCACTTGATTAAATTTCCAGATGAACTTTTTCACTTCCTAATTTTTGGACCATTAGTATATTCTTTTCAACTAACCGGTGCAACAGTTCACTTGCACTACGTGCCGGATAGGCACATCATTTGTTTCTTTCATCTGAAGGACTTTCATGCACATTAACCACTTAAGACCCGGACCAAAATGCAGGTAAAGGACCTTGCCCCTTTTTGTGATTCGGCACTGCGTCGTTTTAACTGACAATTGCGCGGTCGTGCGACGTGCCTCCCAAACAAAATTGGCGTCCTTTTTTCCCCCACAAATAGAGCTTTCTTTTGGTGGTATTTGATCACCTCTGCGGTTTTTATTTTTTGCGCTATAAACAAAAATAGAGCGACAATTTTTAAAAAAAATTCAATATTTTTTACTTTTTGCTATAATAAATATCCCCAAAAATATATAAAAAACATTTTTTTTCCTCAGTTTAGGCCGATACGTATTCTTCTACATATTTTTGGTAAAAAAAATCGCAATAAGCGTTTATCGGTTGGTTTTCGCAAAATTGATAGCGTTTACAAAATAAGGAATAGTTTTATTGCACTTTTATAAATTTTTTTTTTTTTACTACTAATAGCGGCGATCAGCGATTTTTTTCGTGACTGCGACATTATGGCGGACACTTCGGACACTTTTTGGGACAATTGTCCTTTTCACAGCAAAAAATGCATTTAAATTGCATTGTTTACTGTGGAAATGACAGTTGCAGTTTGGGAGTTAACCACAAGGGGGCGCTGTAACTTTGAGTGTTCCCTCTGTGTGTTTACAACTGTAGGGGGGTGTGGCTGTAGGTGTGACGTCATCGATCGCGTCCCCCTATAACAGGGATGACGCGATCGATGCTGCGGCCACGAGAAGAACGGGGCAGCTGTGCTCACAGACCCCGTTCCCCGTCTTCCTCCATGGATCGCCGAACTGCAGCGGCATTGGTACGAATAGGTCCCTCGACCTCCGGTCCATTAGCTTCGGACCGGGTCATGGGAGGGCGCCGCGGGTGCGCGCCCGTGACCCACGTCTGGGTACTAAAACCAACGTATATATACGTTGATGTGCGCAGCCGTGCCATTCTGCCGACGTAAATGTGCAGGAGGCGGTCCTTAAGTGGTTAATATGTCACTGTTTATATGATACAATTTTTATTGTATGGTAATTGATTATTTATTTAGCCATTTAGCGCTACACTTATGTATTCCTTTGTTTTTTCCTTTTTTGAATGAGCCGTGTTAGCTGCTACCATCTACACTTATTCGGCAGCGCAGGGTATCCACTTTCTTTGCGTTTTGCATTGAATTCAATGCACGTTTTGCCGCGCTAGTTTTCAGCCGCGTTTTTCTGTTTCAATTCAAAATCAATGGTTCCCTATGGGAGCCCATTAATTTGAATAGAGGTCGCGCCAGAAGTCGGACCAAGATGATCCGACTTGCGGGGCGACTGGTGTGCGGAGAATCTTGAAGGGTAACCCCGTGCAAATTGAAAAAAAAAAAAGGGTTTCCCCCCAGGATGATACCAGACCCTGTGGTCTGGTATGGATTTTAAGGGGTACACCTACGCCGAAAAAACGGCATGGGGGTTCCCCATACCCCCATACCAGACCCTTATCCGAGCATGCCTCCCAGCCAGTCAGGAATGAGGGTGGGGACGAGCGAGCGCCCCACCCCCTCCTGAGCCGTACCGGGCGGCATGCCCTCAACATGGGGGAGGGGGGTGGGTGGGTACGCCCCCCACCCCAAAGCACCTTGTTTCCATGTTGATGGGGACAAGGGTCTCTTCCCGACACAACCCTGGCCGTTGGTTGTCGGGGTCTGCGGGCGGGGGGCTCCTCGGAATCTGGGAGCCCCCTGACCATAATACAGTATTTCTTGCTATAGTGGTCCTTAAAAAATCGCTCACCTCCTAACCCGCCATTCATTTGCACAAACCAGAAACTGCCATTCTTGTCATTTCAGATGTGCTGCTGTTGTTTCTGCAGCCCTTGAGAAGGACCTCCTAGCCCTTCCTGACTGAGGGACGCTGCTGCATAGGTTGGTGCTATATCAGTAATGACCTCTCCTCCTGCTCCTTTCATCCTTTCTCACTGAGGTAGCATAAGATCTCCATTAGGGGGCGCTCAACCACTGCACATAAAAAAAAAAAACACACAGACAGATGACATGATTGAGAGGAGATGCCGCTTATGGAAGAGCTTATAAGGAGGAATCATTTCTTTTCTGGATACACTATAGTGTCAAAAGTATTGGGACACCTGCCTTTACACGCACATGAACTTTAATGGCATCCCAGTCTTAGGGCCAGATTCAAAAAGAATGTACGCCGGCGTATCTCCAGAAAAGCCGCCGTCATTTCAAATGTGCGCCGTCACATCTTTACGCCGATTCAGAAAGTAAGATACGCCGAAAAAAGATGGCTTCAGCCGTCCGGCGTAACTTGCCTACGCCGGCGTATGGTGGGCGCATAGTTACGCTGGACGCATTCGGCGTTCCCATGTAAAATATGCAAATGACCTAGATACGCCGATTCAGGAATGTACTTTTGCCTGGCGTATTACTTTACGCCGTTTACGTAAGGTGTACGACCGGCGTAAAGTTACTTAGGAATTCTATCCGACGTGAATTTTTTGAGCATGCGCACTGAATACGTCCGCGCGGACGGCGCATGCGCCGTTCGTTAGACGCTTCATTTACGTGGGGTCACGATTCATTTCCATACAACATGCCCACTACCAGCCTAATTTGAATTATGCGGGCTTACGCCGGCCCATTTACACTTCGCCGCCGTAACTTACGGCGCAAGTTCTTTCAGAATTCGGTACCTGCCTCTCTAAGTTACGGCGGCGTAGTGTATATGAGATAGGCTACGCCCGCCAAAACTGAGGCCATTCTTTCTGAATCTTTCTGGCCATTCTTTCTGAATCTGGCCCAACTCAATATTGTAGGGTTCAATATTGAGTTGGCTCCGCCCTTTACAGCTATAACAGCTTCACCTCTTCTGGAAGGCCGTCCACAAGGTTTAGGAGGGTGTCTATGGGAATGTTTGACCATTCTTCCAGAAGAGCATTTGTGAGGTCAGGCACTGATGTCGGACGGGAACGCCTGGCTCGCAGTCTCCGCTCTAATTCATCCAAAGGTCTGATCAGGAAGGGGGTAAACGGTTAAATGTAACCATATTGTTACCCTGAGTGCCGCTTCACACAGCGGCTAACCCGACTTACAGCGCGACTTTCCAAGGCGATTTAGAGGCGACTTCAGCGTGACTTTGAGCAACTCACAACACGACTTGAAGTTGCCTCCAGGACAGGTGACTTTGGCTGCGGCCAATCACAGAATAATCAGCTCTGTGGGAGGGAGGGAGGGGTTTGCCTGAGAAAACTATTTTCTCTTCATGTAAAGTCGCTTCAGTTAAGATGGAGATCCGACATTGGAGGTCCAACTTCCATTGAAATCAATGGGTACAAGTCGCCTAGAAGTCGGATTGAAGTAGTAGAGGAAGTCGGAGAGACATCAGTAGTGTACATTAAGACGGCTCTCATTCACTTCATTGGAATTTCTCATGTCCAGCGACTTGGGGTAACTTGAGGTTTGACAAGTCGGATCCCAAGTCGCTGCAGTAAGAAAGAAATTCCCAAATTCACAGAAAATATTTTCACAGTCACCACATCCCTGTTGGATAGAAAAAAGAGCAACCCCCTTGGAGGATGGGACTTTGAAAGGTTGTCGGGAAGAGGCCCTTGTCCTTATCAACATGGGGACAAGGTGCTTTGGTGCATGCCCTATGTTGAGGGCATGCAGCCTGGTATGGTTCAGGAGGGGGGCACTCGTTCGTCCCCACCCACTTTCCTGACCGGCCGGGCTTCAAGCTCGGAAAAGGGTCTGGTATGGCCTTTGGGGGGACCCCCACGCCGTTTTTTCGGCGTAGGGGTTCCCCTTTAAATCCATACCAGACCCAAGGACCTGGTATGCTCCTGGATGGGGAACCCATGTTTTTTATTAAAAATTTGGCGTGCATTTCCCCCTCATGATTCATACCAAACACAAGTCGGAAGAAGACTCCCGGAGCTGCCTAATAAATTACTCTAAAAACCTGTCTAGTGTGTTTTTTTTTCTTGACACTTTTTCCCCCAGGTGAATGGGTAGGGGTACGATGTACCCCATACTCATTCACATAGAATGGGGGGCCAGGATCTGGGGGTCCCCTTATTAAAGGGGGCTCTCGGATTCCGATAAGCCCCCCGCCCACAGACCCCAACAACCAATGTCCAGGGTTGTTGGGAAGAGGCACTTGTCCTCATCAACATGGGGACAAGGTGCTTTGGGGGGGCGTAGGGCACCCCCCGCCCCAAAGCACCCACCCCCCATGTCGAGGGCATGCAGCCTGGTATGGTTCAGAAGGGGGGGCACTCGTTTGTCCCCACCCCCTTTCCTGACCAGCCGGGCTGCGTGCTCGGATAAGGGTCTGGTATGGCGTTTGGGGGACCCCCATGTCACTTTTTTGGCATAGGGGTTCCCCTTCAAATCCATGCCAGACCCAAGGGCATGTAAATGCACGCAGCATTGCTCGCCAGGTGGGGGGGGGGGGTGGGCCGCACCCAGGTGACACCCACCAGAGGGGTGACACCTGTGGGTAGCTGCACCACACTAACACCACCCGCCTGCTGCCCTGTGTGCCTCTGTGTCCCTCAGCTGAGTGTTTACATCTACAGAGGAGGAGGAGCCCCCCACTCGAGGGACACACCGCAGTGTTTCTGCTGCTCTGTTCTGAGGTCTGTAAGGTAAGGAGAGGCGTCTAATGCTGGGGGGGGGGGTGTCTGTGCTACTGCGGTCTGCACTAGGGGGGGTTTCTGCAACTGAGGGGGTGTCTAGTCTGTAACTGGGGGGTGTCTGTAACTGGGGGGGCTGCACTTGGGTGGGGGGTGTCTGTACTGCTGGAGGGTCAGCACTGAGGGGGTATGCACTGAGGTGGGGGTGTCTGTACTCTGGGGGAGGTTTATACTGGGGGAGAGGGTCTATATTGATGGAGGGGGGTCTGTACTTAGTGGGGGGGTCTGTACTGAGGTAGGGGGAATCTATACTGCAGGAGGGGGGTTTGTACTTAGTGGGGGGTCTGTACTGAGGAAGAGGGAATCTATACTGCAGGAGGGGGGTCTGTACTTAGTGGGGGGGTCTGTACTGAGGAAGGGGGATCTATACTGCAGGAGGGGGGGTCTGTACTTAGTGGGGGCGGTCTGTACTGAGGGAGGGGGAATCTATACTGCGGGAGGGGGGTCTGTAGTTAGTGGGGGAGGTCTGTACTGAGGGAGGGGGAATCTATACTGCAGGAGGGGGGTCTGTACTTAGTGGGGGGTCTGTACTGAGGGAGGGGGAATCTATACTGCGGGGGGGTCTGTAGTTAGTGGGGGGGGTCTGTACTGAGGGAGGGGGAATCTATACTGAGGGAGGGGGGTCTGTAGTTAGTGGGGGGGGTCTGTACTGAGGGAGGGGGAATCTATACTGCAGGAGGGGGGTTTGTACTTAGTGGGGGGTCTGTACTGAGGAAGAGGGAATCTATACTGCAGGAGGGGGGTCTGTACTTAGTGGGGGTCTGTACTGAGGGAGAGGGAATCTATACTGCGGGAGGGGGGGTCTGTACTTAGTGGGGGGGGGTCTGTACTGAGGGAGGGGGAATCTATACTGAGGGAGGGGGGTCTGTAGTTAGTGGGGGGGGTCTGTACTGAGGGAGGGGGAATCTATATTGTGGGAGGGGGGTCTGTACTTAGTGGGGGGTCTGTACTTTGGGGGGAAATCTATACTGCAGGAGGGGGTCTGTACTTAGTGGGGGGTCTGTACTGAGGGATGGGGAATCTATACTGCAGGAAGGGGGTCTGTACTTAGTGGGGGGGGTCTGTACTGAGCGAGGGGGAATCTATACTGCAGGAGGGGGGGTCTGTACTTAGTGGGGGGGTCTGTACTTAGTGGGGGGGTCTGTACTGAGGGAGAGGGAATCTATACTGCGGGAGGGGGGTCTGTACTTAGTGGGGGGGTCTGTACTGAGGGAGAGGGAATCTGTACTGCGGGAGGGGGGTCTGTACTTAGTGGGGGGGTGTCTGTACTGAGCGAGGGGGAATCTATACTGCGGGAGGGGGGTCTGTACTTAGTGGGGGGGGGGGTCTGTACTGAGCGAGGGGAATCTATACTGCAGGAGGGGGGGTCTGTACTTAGTGGGGGGTCTGTACTGAGGGAGAGGGAATCTATACTGCGGGAGGGGGTCTGTACTTAGTGGGAGGGGTCTGTACTGAGGGAGGGGAATCTATACTGCGGGAGGGGGGTCTGTACTTAGTGGGGGGTCTGTACTGAGGGGGGACTGTAGTTGGTGGGGGGGGGGTGACACCATTTTTTTTTTGCACCGGGTGACACCAACCCTAGTGACGCCACTGCCTCCACTGAGTTGCAGCACTAATCCCTAAATTCTCATGCTGCAATTAGCAGATTGGCCACAAGATGTCCCCATAGTCCTTCTAGACCAGGCTTTGCATTGTATCGCTATCCTAGGACTGAGCTGGGAGGAGGACAATGAGGAGGACAATGAGGAGGACAATGAGGAGGAACCTAAAAAAAAAACTCTCCAATGTTCTGCGTTTTCGGATAAAAGTCAGGGTTGGACGGGCAACGTCTTTTCGCCTCCGACGTCCTTCTTTTCCCACATCTAAGTCTACATCTGTCCTCTTGTATTTGGCCTCCTCTCAATGTAGAGCGTTTAGAATAAGCCGGGAGACTTACAAAAGGTTCAAGAGAAATATCTGACCCCTGTGACTTCAATTCATCTCCAGCGTTGAACTCCGACCTCCCATCTTACCGCTGACGTATCTTTATGATGTCGCCGGATTGATGGATTATTCAGAAGAAAGTCCCGGGCCTGTCACATGGTACCTGCCCCTGTCGTCTCTTGTTCTGTCCCTTTTAAAGATGAAGTTTAATCTGCTTCTGTTTTGCTTTCCCTGGTCCCCCCCCCCTCCCTCCCTCATTAACATACTAATGCAATTTTTAAATAAAACCTTTCTGTTTTCATCACAGACCTTATTTTAGATCTAGTGATGTCATCACTGGGTGTCTGTGCTTCTCTAGGCAATGCGGGCAGATCATGGCTGGTGGGAGGGGCCAGCAGAGGACTGTATATGGCTTCTTGATAACACGCCAGCTCCCTGCCGCAGTACTCCTCTCCTCAGCCCTGATGCATGCAGTGGGCTGGCTCTTGGGAGGTGTTATGCAAATATCAAAATGCCTTGATGGGTGGGTGTGTCAGTCTCGAGGGACTGGGAGGAGTTATGCAAATATAAAATAGCTTTGATGGGTGGGGGTGTCAGTCTGGAGGAGCGGGAGGAGTTATGCAAATATAAAAATGCCTTGATGGGTGGGTGTCAGTCTGGAAAAGTGGGAGGAGGAGTTATGCAAATATCAAAATGCCTTGACGGGTGGGTGTCAGTCTGGAAAAGTGGGAGGAGTTATGCAAATATCAAAATGCCTTGACGGGTGGGTGTCAGTCTGGAAAAGTGGGAGGAGTTATGCAAATATCAAAATGCCTTGACGGGTGGGTGTCAGTCTGGAAAAGTGGGAGGAGTTATGCAAATATCAAAATGCCTTGACGGGTGGGTGTCAGTCTCGAGGACTGGGAGGAGATATGCAAATATAAAATAGCTTTGATGGGTGGGTGTCAGTCTGGAGGAGCGGGAGGAGTTATGCAAATATAAAAATGCCTTGATAGGTGAGTCACAGTCTGGAAAAGTGGGAGGTGTTATGCAGGGCCTTTTGAAGGAATTTGGGGGCCCCAAGCAAAATGGGGGCCCCCAAGCGCCCCCCCCCCCCACACACAAAGCCAACATTAGCGATACACCAATTTTTTTACAGCCATGTTCTTACTCCCCCTCCCTAGTCGATATGTTTTTCTATTATCACATCCCCTTCTTTCCTGTAGGCTGACGCTGTAGCGTGGTTGAGCTCCTCTTCCTCCTGTCAGTCCGGTGTTCTATCATTATAGATCCCCAGTCCCCTATCAGATAGTGCCCGGGCCGTGCCGTGTACCATGCGGTACAGGAGATTCAGTTTCCTGTGTTCCCGGCTGGACTGACAGGAGCACTCGGTGTGCACTTCCTGTCAGTCCGGCCGGGAACATGAAACTGAATCTCCTGTACCACCACGGTACCCGGCCGGACTGACAGGACTCCAGAAAGAAAGAAAGAGGAGCTCGGCCACACTACAGCATGGGAAGGGGAAGTTAGGGGCCCAAGGCCAGCTCGGGGCCCCAAGCAATTGTGTGTTTTGCCTGTCCTGTAGCAACGGGCCTGGTGTTATGCAAATATCAAAATGCCTTGATGGGTAGGTGTCAGTCTAGAGCAGGGGTCTCCAAACATTCTAAACAAAGGGCCGGTTTATTGTCCCTCAGACTCTTGAGGGCCGGACTTTGGCCAGCGTATGTGAACATTTTCCTGGCATTTTTTTTTTCTATTGAAAAGCCTGTGGCGTGCAAAACACAACCCAAAAACTTCACCCGGTGCAGGAAAAAATGTGCACACACATAAAGAGTGAAACACAAAAAACTGCGATGGGTGCAATCGTCAATTGGTCCTCCGCAAAGGACCCAGCTCTGATCCCCCGGGGCGTTAGGCTCCAGACAGGGAAAAGAGTTATTGGAGTCCAAGCAGCCGAAACCACAGGGACCCCACTATGGCCCATGCAGCCGAAGCCACATGGCCAAACATCCTCGGAGGGACTGCCGAGACAGAACCCTCCTCGGTGAGGCTCCCCCGAAGGGAGACCCCATGAGAGCAGGTGAACTAAGCCAGAAGGCCATGTCCACCTACTCCCAAGACTTTCAGAGCCAGCCCGAGGACCAGCACCCTACTCGCCACACATAAAGTGCTCCAACCAAAAAAAAGTGACAAACAGGGGGTAAAATAAAAAAGAAAGTGGGGGAAAAGGAAGGTGGGAATGGTGAGTGGAAAGTGGCCACCGTGCAATACGATGGCCGGCCCTCCGGCCAGGAACAAAAATTCCTCTGGTCCTAGCCAAAAGGCTCGGCCCTAGAGGCAGGTGCTAAAAAGGTGTATGTGGAGATCAGTGACCTAAGGTGCCACACGTTGAGTGCCCCTCAACACTCAGTGCAATGTATGGCACCCCTGGACTGCCACTCCAGGGGCACTATCTCCACAGGCTTTTCAACGGACCCTGACCCCCGGTCCAGCAGCACCCTTCCCAGCCAGGAAGGTAGGAGAAGAGGTTGGGGAGAGCCAGCCGCAGCCTGGCATCAGTGGGAGTAAACACCTGGTATTAGGGGGAGGAATAGTGCCCCATTACTGGTATCATAGGGAGGAATAGTGCCCCATTGTTGGTATCATAGGGAGGAATAGTGCCCCATTAGTGGTGTCAGTGGGAGAAATGGTGCTCCATTATCGGAGTTAGATGGCAGAATAGTGTCTCGTATCATTGGGAGGGATAGTGCTAAAAAGGGCCAGATAAAGGCAAGCAAAGGGCCACACCCGGCCCTCGGGCCACAGTTTGGAGACCACTGGTCTAGAGGACTGGGAGGAGTTATGCAAATCTAAAATTGCTTTGATGGGTGGGTGTCAGTCTTGAGGAGTGGGAGGAGTTATACAAATATAAAAATGCTTTGATGGGTGGGTGTCAGTCTTGAGGAGTGGGAGGAGATATACAAATATAAAAATGCTTTGATGGGTGGGTGTCAGTCTAGAGGAGTGGGAGGAGTTATGCAAATATAACAATGCTTTGATGGGTGGGTGTCAGTCTTGAGGAGTGGGAGGAGTTATACAAATATAAAAATGCTTTGATGGGTGGGTGTCAGTCTGGTGGGGTGGGAGGAGTTATGCAAATCTAAAAATGCCCATTTGCCCAGCTGTGCCATTCTGTTGACGTATAAGTTTGAGCGGGAAGCGAGAAGCGGTTAAAAAGGAAAAGCAGGCGCATACTTTTTTTTTCCAGGGATCCCCTCACACTGCAGTACTAACACACATCAAGTATATCTATATTTGCTAGTGGATATGAATCCTATATTTTTTTTTTCTACTTTCGATTTTGAAAATCGTCCTCTGGCCGTTGTTATGACAAGTGTGGGCACTTGAAGCCCAATCGCAACCTCTTCCTGGATAAGCGATCGAGAGGTGCATGCTGGGCAGGGCCGCCATCAGGGGGGTACAGGCAGTACACCTGTAAGGGGCCCCGAGGTCCCCAGGAGCACGGATGGCAACCCCCCTTTTTTATTTATTTTTTCTAAAAAAATATATATATATATTGTTAATATTTTTATTTATTTGAGGCGGCAGCACTCCCCAGTTTTCTGCTCCAGGGGGCCCATGCCTGAAGCTGTGTAAGGGGCCCCATAATTCCTGATGGCGGCCCTAATGCTGGGTAACCAGCATGCACCTCTCGCACATGCGCGATGCTACGGCATCCGTAGCGCCTATTGTTTAGCAAGTTGCCATAACAACGGATGACAATGGAGGAAGGTTATGGCAACATAGATAGGTAGATCCACCCTTAAATCGAGATTTTTTGACACACTCCTGCCCACTGACTCCTGGGAAATGATGACTAGAATTTCTCTGGAAGAAAAGGCGAGGGAGGAAGTGACGCGGAGCGCTGCGGAGTCGGAAGTGGCAGGTTAGGAGCCACCACCTAGAAACAGGGCACTTCCGGTAAGTATATAAAAAAAATTCTATCCAAATGTTTTTTCTTTTTGTTAGAGGGCTGTGAAAAATGTAAAATAAATAAATAAATAAATCAGGGTGGAACTCCGCCTTATTTGTGTTGTGTGTGTGAAGGTTTTGGATACAATGTACAAATAAAATAAAGAGATACATTTGATACTTTGAAATAACAAACAGATATATTGTTGTGATTTTTATGATTCTTTGTATTCTGTTGCATCTAATAATCCTGCTAAGAAGTGTCTCCATTGGAGGGGATAACCATTCAATTAGTTATACTTATTTTTTTAATATATACTTCTAATATACTCCTTCTCTCCTTCACCCCTTTTTTTAATCAATATACCACCAGCCGCCACTGTCTCCAATCATCTCACCACTGTTTCTTGAACATGACAATGAGGTCCCTGCACTCCAATGGCCTCCACACTCACCAGTTCTCATCCAATAGAGCACCTTTGGGATGTGGTGGAACTGGAGATTGGCGCTACGACTGTGTGATGTCATCAGGTCACTATGGAGCAAAATCTCTGAGGAACGCTTCCAACACCTTGTTGTATCCCTTCCACCAAGAATGAAGGCAACACTATTAGCAAGGTGGACTTTATAAAGGAGGTCCAAACCGGTATTAGCAAGGTGGACCTAATAAAGGGGGTCCAACCCGCTCCTAGCAAGGTGGACCTATTAAAGGGGGTCCAACCCGCTACTAGCAAGGTGGACCCAATAAAGGGGGTCCAACCCACTACTAGCAAGGGGGACCTAATAAAGGGGGTCCAACCCGCTACTAGCAAGGTGGACCCAATAAAGGGGATCCAACCCACTACTAGCAAGGGGGACCTAATAAAGGGGGTCAAACCCACTACTAAAAAGGGTACCTAATAAAGGGGATCCAACCCGGTACTAGCAAGGGGGGCCTAATAAAGAGGATCCAAATCGTTACTAGGAGGGGGACCTAATAAAGGGGGTCCAACCCGCTACTAGCAAGGGGGACCTAATAAAGGGGGTCCAACCCGCTACTGGCAAGGGGGACCTAATAAAGGGGGTCACACCCGGTACTAGCAAGGGGGACCAAATAAAGGGGGTCCAACCCAGTACTAGCAAGGTGGACCTAATAAAGGGGGTCCAACCCGCTACTGGCAAGGGGGACCTAATAAAGTGGGTCACACCCGGTACTAGCAAGGGGGACCAAATAAACGGGGATCTAATAAAGGGGGTCACACCCAGTACTAGCAAGGGGGACCAAATAAAGGGGGTCCAACCCAGTACTAGCAAGGGGGACCTGATAAAGGGGGTCCAAACCGGTACTAGCAAGGGGGAACTAATAAAGGGGGTCCAACCCGTACTAGCAAGGTGGACCTAATAAAGGGGGTCCAACCCGCTACTGGCAAGGGGGACCTAATAAAGGGGGTCACACCCGGTACTAGCAAGGGGGACCAAATAAAGGGGGTCCAACCCAGTACTAGCAAGGTGGACCTAATAAAGGGGGTCCAACCTGCTACTAGCAAGGGGGAACTAATAAAGGGGGTCCAACCCGTACTAGCAAGGTGGACCTTATAAAGTGGCCGGTGGGTGTATGATTTTATGATGGACATTGTGTATTTCTGCATTAAAGTCCCACTGGAGGAATTTTCTAGTTTCTAGAAGTTGATCGGACTTTCCCTGACTTAGAGAACAAAGTATCAAACTGTTGGAATGTCATTTCCTTCACACCACGCCCGCTGATTTTCCTATACAGTATCCTATAGATAGCACAGCAGGGGCTCGCCAGCAATCAATAGCGCAAATAAATGTACAGGCCATCAATAGATCAGCGTGAGGGGCCCCTGGGGGCTCCTCGTGGCTGAGGATATATTTGTGTTGGGCCTATCGGGCTTATTTAGACTATCAGCCTCCAACCCATCAATAGACAGCTAAACATAGAAAGAGGATCTTCTTTGGACAGCCCACTCACGTTGTCCTCAAATGGAGCGCCCCCCCCCCCCCGAAAAAAGCCAGAACCGGGGGTCTCCCCATGACTTTCTCCCCCTGCTAAGGCTCTCCTCGGACCCGTCCATACTTCATCAAGCTTTTCTCTTTCGCTGGATCAGTGGGCCAAAGCGCTCTTTTTTTCTCCCCCTCGGCCAATCCTGTGAAAAATGAAATGAAGGTCAGGAGGTCAGGGCTCCTTCTTTGTTCCGACTTCCCTTGAAAGTAAAAAGCAAAACAAGGAGAGACAATGAAAGAAAAACATAAGTAGCTCCCACTTATACAGGGGACGGCCTGGGATGGGAACGGCGGGGCCTGTGAAAATCTCTCCACTTTTCTGTCTTTCTCAGGAGATATCCATTCCCAAGCTTTTCCCCCCGGCGGGAAGCCCACTCTACGCTATATTAAAAAAGCAATTAGGGGGCATTTGTGCTCGCGGGCAGAAGGGACGGCCCGGCGGCCGGTGGGAAGCTTATTGACTCGGTCCGCGGGCCGAAGGGTTAACCTGGAGAGTTGTCAAACTTCAGGAACAAAGATCGAGTGTTTCCAAAAACAGAGGGCGATCGAGTCTTGGGTTTGGCACCGTTTTTGGTGCGGATTTCGGGGGCCGCTTAAGATTTTATCAGCAGAATTAAAATTAGATGAAATTTAGGGGTCTATTTATAAAGCAGGGGGAATGTGACATTCAATGCAGGCCGATCGCTGTCATCCTGTTTTTATTTATTTTTTGTTAAAAGCCTGTGGTGTGCATAAGCCTGTGGGGTTCTACGTCAAATGGTCCTCCGTGAGAATGACCCAACCCTGATCCCCCGGGGCGTTAGGCTCCTGGCAGGGACTGAGGTAATTTGTGGTCCGAGCAGCCGAAGCCACATGGACCCAACTTCCTTGGAGGGACTGCCGAAACAGAACCCTCCACGGTGAGGCTCCCCTGAAGGGAGACCCCATGAGAGCAGGTGAACTAAGCCAGAAGGCCATGTCCACCCACTCCCAAGACGTTCAGGGCTGGCCCGAGGACCGGCACCCTACTAATCACACACAAAGGTGTACAAAAATGTGCACCAACAGAAAAAGACATAAAAGTGACAAACAAGGCGGGGAAAAAAAGTGGGGGAGAAGGAAGGTGGGAATGGTGAGTGGAAAGTGACCATTGTGCAATACGATGGCCGGCCCTCCGGCCAGGAAACACAAATTCTTCTGGTCCCAGCCAAAAGGCCCGGCCCTAGAGGCAGGTGTGAAAAGGGTGTTTGTGGAGATTGTGGCCATGGTGCCATATGAGTAAGTGCCCCTTAAACACTCGTGCAATGTATGGCACCTCTGGACTGCCACTCCAGGGGCACTGTCTCTACAGGCTTTTCAACGGACCCTGACCCCCGGTCCGGACCAGCAGCACCCTTCCCAGCCAGGAAGGGAAAAGTTCTGAGAGAGTGGGGAGAGCCCACCGCAGCAGGCTACTCCCACTACTCTCATCACTCCCTCCTAATCACGTTCGGGAAATACTAACCGCTCCTCCCGACGAAAAGAGGAGCAAGTGTTCTCTCCCGAACAACTGACTGGGGCAGGCACCACCAAATCCAGGCCAGAGGCCAGGGGCCCAGCCCCCCAGCTTCGACCTCATGCCTCTCCATCCAAATCAGAATGACTCCTCCTCCATGCCAGCAGGCTTAGCATCTGCCAACCGCCATCCCTTTTCACCTCGCCGTGTACTAGGGACGGTTAGCATAGCGCCACCTACTGGCAACTGATCAGAACAGATACTACACTTGATCTTAGCCAAATGGCCTAGAAGCGATCCTGTGCCCAGGGCAAAGATGCCAAGCCTGCAATAAACCATTACGCCCAGGGCAGCTGTCCCCAGGGCTGTCTTAATGAGAGGGCACACCTGGGCACTGTCCAGGGGCCCCAGTTGCACTTTCCCCAAATCAGCTGGTCCTTGAGCCCACCGAAATTGGGGGCCCCCCATGATGGCACTGTGAGTGATAGATACACAGGGGTGGCAGTCTGCCTTCTACCTACTTGATGTCTGTTTACCTTCCCTGTCATTGTGATCGTAGGGGCCCCAGAGCATTTCTTTGCCCAGGGGCCCATGATGCTATTGAGACGGCCCTGACTGTCCCTACTGCCCCCTCCCCGTCCCAGCCTTGGCCACAGTACATATGCTGCGAAGGGGCGGCAGATACAGGTACTGGTACATCGCTGTCTGTTTTTGGGTTTCGGGCATGCGACCCTGCCCACCTATTCCCCTGTGGTGTGACACAGCAGGAGTGTGTCAACAGATCTCGGCCAATGATTCATGGCTGGGACCAGTGACGGCTGGTGGTATTTTTTTTGAGGGGGCAAACAATCCACCCAACGTGACCCCCCCAGTCGGTCACGAGCCCCGCACTTACCCAATCTAGGTCGCGAGCAGTGCTTCCCTTGGGCGAGGGCTTCACCCTGCATCTCCTCCCTTCTCCTCCTCCTCAGCCACTAGGATCGCTTCACCTCTCAGGCCAATCTGGTGACCCCCTCCCTGATTGGCTGGGAGGAGAATCTGGAAGATGATAGCGAATATTATTTCGCTATTGTCACACAGCTGGGTTTGCTCAGGGTGCAGTGCTCTGCACCCAACAACCCCCCCCCCCCCCGATTTTTTTTAAGCCAGTTAGAGCCTCAGGCTTTAATCATGTGCTTCTAAAAAAAAAAAAACATTTGAATCCATGCGTCTGACACCCTACATGTAGATTAGGTGCCGAGCGCATGGATTAGGGGGGCAGCGCCCCTGCGCCCCATAGGGACGGCCACCACTGGCTGGGACCTGCTGATTGGCTGTTTTCCAATCACAGCCCAGAGTCCTGTTTAGGGGGGAAAGAAGCCAATCAATGTGTAGACACACAATTAACCCCTTGATTGCCCCTAGATGTTAACCCAGTCTCATACAGTGACAGTGTATAGTATTAGCACTGATCACTGCAATACAGTAGTGTCACCATCAGGAATTTTGGGGCCCCTTACACAGCTTGAGGCATGGGCCCCCTGGAGCGGAGAGGGGGGGGTGCTGCCGCATGAAATTGAGAAATTGCCGCGAATTGAGAAGCGGGGGAGCCCTTTACAAAGAGAAGAAATGAAGAAACATATATATAAAAAAGGGGGGTAGCCATCCGGGGCCCTGGGGACCTCTGAGCCCTTGAATAAAAATATATCTATATATAAAAAAAGAAATAAAATAATATAAAAAAAGTAAAACATTTTTATAAAAAAAGGAGGGTTGTCATCCGGGGGTCCTGGGGACCTCTGGGCCCTTGAATAATAATAATAATAATAATAATAATATTATATATATATATATATACATATATTATATATATATATATATATATATATATATATATATATATAAAAGAAATAAAAGAATATATAAAATATATATATATTTTTATAAAAAAGGGGGGTTGTCATCTGGGGCCCTGGGGATCTCCGGGCCCTGGGGACCTCCAGACCCTAAAAAAATGGCCTTTTAATAAAAAAATGAAATACAAATACATAAAAAAATATATATTTTTTTAAATAAAAAATAAATAAAAAAAAGGGGGGTTGCCATCTGGGGACCCCCGGGCCCCTTACAGGTGTACTGCCTGTACCCCCCTGATGGCGGCCATGGTCACTGGTGATGCCAGTGGCAGATAGTAATTTCTCCCCCTAGGTCAGATTGCCTTGCACTATAGACACACTCCTAAACCTTTTGGACTGCCTTACCAGAAGAGGTGAAGCTGTTATAGTGGCAAAGGGCGGAGCCAACCCAATATTGAACCCTACGGACTAAGACTGGGATGCCATTAAATTTCATGTGAGTGTAAAGGCAGGTGTCCCAATACTTTTGACAATATAGTGTGTACCATAGTTTGTAGATGCTATAACTTTCACACAAACTAATCAATATATGCTTATTGGGATCATTTTTTTTTACCAAAGACACGTAGTAGAATACATAGTGGCCTAAATTTATGGAGGACATTTTTTTTTGATTATTTTTTACTGGAATGTGTTTTATAGCAGAAAGTAAAAAAATATGTTTTTTTTTTTTTTTCCTCAATTTTCAGTCTTTTTTCATTTATATAATAATTAAAAACCCCAGTGGTTTGTAGCTGAAGATCGTGGCCAGCGGCGGCTCAGATGTGAGACATTGGTGTATTTTGGTTTTATGCTGCCCTAGTCAAGACTAAAATCTGCCACCGCCCCCCCCCCCCCATGTAGGGATATGGACAGGTGTGACCCCCCCCACCATGTAAGGGTATGGACACGTGTGACCCCCCCCCCACCATGTAGGGATATGGACAGGTGTGATCCCCCCCACCATGTAGTGATATGGACAGGTGTGACTCCCTTACCATGTAGGGATCTGGACAGGTGTGACCCTCCCACCATGTAGTGATATGGACAGGTGTGACTCCCTTACCATGTAGGGATATGGACAGGTGTGACCCCCCCCCCACCATGTAGGGATATGGACAGGTGTGACCCCCCCCCCACCATGTAGGGATATGGACACATGTGACCCCCCCCCACCATGTAGGGATATGGACAGGTGTGACCCCCCCCCCCACCATGTAGGGATATGGACAGGTGTGACCCCCCCCCCACCATGTAGGGATATGGACACGTGTGACCCCCCCCACCATGTAGGGAAATGGACAGGTGTGACCCCCCCCCCACCATGTAGGGATATGGACAGGTGTGACTCCCTTACCATGTAGTGATATGGACAGGTGTGACTCCCTTACCATGTAGGGATCTGGACAGGTGTGACCCTCCTCACCATGTAGTGATATGGACAGGTGTGAACCCCCCCCCCCCCACCATGTAGGGATATGGACAGGTGTGACTCCCTTACCATGTAGTGATATGGACAGGTGTGACTCCCTTACCATGTAGGGATCTGGACAGGTGTGACCCTCCTCACCATGTAGTGGTATGGACAGGTGTGACCCCCCCCCACCATGTAGTGATATGGACAGGTGTGACCCCCTCACCATGTAGTGGCATGGACAGGTGTGACCCCCCTCACCATGTAGTGATATGGACAGGTGTGACCCCCTCACCATGTAGTGATATGGACAGGTGTGACCCCCTCACCATGTAGTGGCATGGACAGGTGTGACCCCCCTCACTATGTAGTGATATGGACAGGTATGACCCCCCCTCACCATGTAGTGGTATGGACAGGTGTGACCCCCCTCACTATGTAGTGATATGGACAGGTGTGACCCCCCTCACCTTGTAGTGATATGGACAGGTGTGACCCCCCTCACCATGTAGTGGTATGGACAGGTGTGACCCCCCTCACCATGTAGTGGTATGGACAGGTGTGACCCCCCCCACCATGTAGTGATATGGACAGGTGTGACCCCCCCCTCACCATGTAGTGGTATGGACAGGTGTGACCCCCCTCACCATGTAGTGGTATGGACAGGTGTGACCCCCCCTCACCATGTAGTGGTATGGACAGGTGTGACCCCCCTCACTATGTAGTGATATGGACAGGTATGACACCCCTCAATTTAGTTATATGGACAAATGTGACCCCACCATGTAGTGGTATGGACGGGTTTGCCCCCCCCCCCCCTCCCTTCACCATGTGGACAGATGTAATGCTGTCCTGCCTAAGTCAAACGCCTTGTTTGCCTCATAATAGATACGCCCCTTGTGTAAGATATGCATTATTATACATTGTGGGAACATGGACCTTTGTAACTATGCAATAAAGAGGGTGACTGTAGCATTTGCAAGAGAACAGGGTCCAAGGGACAAGTGGTTAGGTGGGCGATGGCGTTGGGTCTAGATCCCAGAGATGATTAGGTCTAGATTCCAACAGTGGCTAGGTCTAGATCCAAATGATGGTTAAGTCTGGTTCCCAAAAATGGTTGTCTAGTTCTCAACAATGATTAAATCTAGATCTCAATGATGGTTAGGTCTAGATCCCAATGATGGTTGGTTAGGTCTAGATCCCAATGATGGTTAGGTCTAGATCCCAATGATGGTTAGGTCTAGATCCCAATGATGGTTAGGTCTAGATGCCAATGATGCTTAGGTCTAGATCCCAATTATGGTTAGGTCTAGATCCCAATGATAGTTAGGTCTAGATCCCAATTATGGTTAGGTCTAGATCCCAATGATGGTTAGGTCTAGATCCCAATGATGGTTGGTTAGGTCTAGATCCCAATGATGGTTAGGTCTAGATCCCAATGATGGTTAGGTCTAGATCCCAATGATGGTTAGGTCTAGATCCCAATGATGGTTAGGTCTAGATCCCAATGATTGTTAGGTCTAGATCCCAATGATGGTTAGGTCTAGATCACAATGATGGTTAGGTCTAGATCCCAATGATGGTTAGGTCTAGATCTCAATGATGGTTAGGTCTAGATCTCAATGATGGTTAGGTCTAGATCTCAATGATGGTTAGGTCTAGATTCCAATGATGGTTAGGTCTAGATCCCAATTATGGTTAGGTCTAGATCCCAATGATAGTTAGGTCTAGATCCCAATTATGGTTAGGTCTAGATCCCAATGATGGTTAGGTCTAGATCCCAATTATGGTTAGGTCTAGATCCCAATGATGGTTAGGTCTAGATCCCAATGATGGTTAGGTCTAGATCCCAATGATGGTTAGGTCTAGATCCCAATGATGGTTAGGTCTAGATCCCAATGATTGTTTAGGTTAGATCCCAATGATGGTTAGGTCTAGATCCCAATGATGGTTAGGTCTAGATCCCAATGATGGTTAGGTCTAGATCCCAATGATAGTTAGGTCTAGATCCCAATGATGGTTAGGTCTAGATCCCAATGATGGTTAGGTCTAGATCCCAATGATTGTTAGGTCTAGATCCCTATGATGGTTAGGTCTAGATCTCAATGATGGTTAGGTCTAGATCTCAATGATGGTTAGGTCTAGATCTCAATGATGGTTAGGTCTAGATTCCAATGATGGTTAGGTCTAGATCCCAATTATGGTTAGGTCTAGATCCCAATGATAGTTAGGTCTAGATCCCAATTATGGTTAGGTCTAGATCCCAATGATGGTTAGGTCTAGATCCCAATTATGGTTAGGTCTAGATCCCAATGATAGTTAGGTCTAGATCCCAATGATGGTTAGGTCTAGATCCCAATGATGGTTAGGTCTAGATCCCAATGATGGTTAGGTCTAGATCCCAATGATTGTTAGGTCTAGATCCCAATGATGGTTAGGTCTAGATCCCAATGATGGTTAGGTCTAGATCCCAATGATGGTTAGGTCTAGATCCCAATGATGGTTAGGTCTAGATCCCAATGATGGTTAGGTCTAGATCCCAATGATAGTTAGGTCTAGATCCCAATGATGGTTAGGTCTAGATCCCAATGATGGTTAGGTCTAGATCCCAATGATTGTTAGGTCTAGATCCCAATGATGGTTAGGTCTAGATCTCAATGATGGTTAGGTCTAGATCTCAATGATGGTTAGGTCTAGATCTCAATGATGGTTAGGTCTAGATCCCAAGGGTGGTATTAGAATGGAATTCACCTGCTGGCGGCACTATGCTGTTCTGGGCAGTTTTCTGCAGATTCAGTGTCCACCAGCAGGTGTCTCCCATGAGCAGCAGGCTGTACTAATCAGTCACATTAGTGTTCAGCTGGCGGTGGGCTACTTAAGGCTGCTCTTCCCTTCCCTCGGCACGTCATGATTTTGGTCTCTGCATTATGCTCAGCCTGCTATCCAGTCTGCACCCCTCTGCCTTGCTCCTGCCTCCCTCTGCTCTGTACACAGCCTTCCTTGCAACCTTGCATTCCTTGTACCCTTAGCTTGGTCTGTATATATATTTAGTTGTTCAGGTTCAACAGCTCTTGTTAATGGGGTTTTTGGTTCTGTTTGAGGTTCTCCATGTTTATTGTGTGCTGTGTTTATGGTTTACTATTTTTTCAATGTAAATAAATACGACTTTAGGATTTATACCTTGTTGTTCGTTTGGTCTCAGTTTCCTTGTGAAGTTACTTGTCTGATCTCCTTGCTGTAAAAAAACCCGACAGGTGGTTAAGTCTATATTTTATCAATGTTTATGTCTAAGGGTCCTTTCACACGGAGCGGACCGTTTTTCGGTCCGCTCCGTGTGCCCGTCAGCTCAGCGGGGGGGTCTCCGCTCAGCTGTCGGCGGACGGGGCGGTCCCCGCACACTGTGCAGGGACCGCCCCGTCTCTCCTCCGCTCGCCCCTATGGGGAGTCGGATGGAAACGGACCATCTGTCCGTTTGCATCCGATCCGTTTGGCCGGACGGAAGAAAAATAGGACATTCTTCCGTCCGCAAAAACGGATGCGGATCTAGCGGACGTTAGCGGATGCATCATCCGCTAACGGATCCGCTCCCATAGGGAAGCATTACAAGTCCGTAAACGGACTTGTAATGAGCGGACCGTTCGTCCGCTAGTGTGAAAGGGCCCTTAATCCCAATGATGTTTAGGTCTAGATCCCAAGGGTGGTTAATCTAGATCCCAAGGGTGGTTAATCTAGATCCCAAGCATGGTCAGGTCTAGATCCCAATTATGGTTAGTTCAAGTTCCCAACAGTGGATAGATCTTGATCCCAATGATGGTTAGGTCTAAATCCCAAGGGTGGTTAATCTAGATCCCAAGCATGGTCAGGTCTAGATCCCAATTATGGTTAGTTCAAGTTCCCAACAGTGGATAGATCTTGATCCCAATGATGTTTAGGTCTAGATCCCAAGGGTGGTTAATCCAGATCCCAAGCATGGTCAGGTCTAGATCCCAATTATGGTTAGTTCAAGTTCCCAACAGTGGATAGATCTTGATCCCAATGATGGTTAGGTCTAAATCCCAAGGGTGGTTAATCTAGATCCCAAGCATGGTCAGGTCTAGATCCCAATGATGGTTAGTTCAAGTTCCCAACAGTGGATAGATCTTGATCCCAATGATGGTTAGGTCTAAATCCCAAGGGTGGTTAATCTAGATCCCAAGCATGGTCAGGTCTAAATCCCAATGATGTTTAGGTCTAGATCCCAAGGGTGGTTAATCTAGATCCCAAGCATTGTCAGGTCTAAATCCCGATGATGTTTAGGTCTAGATCCCAAGGGTGGTTAATCTAGATCCCAAGCATGGTCAGGTCTAGATCCCAATTATGGTTAGTTCAAGTTCCCAACAGTGGATAGATCTTGATCCCAATGTTGGTTAGGTCTAAATCCCAAGGGTGGTGGCTCAACGTGATTGGCACTGCGCTGACAAGCCGTTTACCTCTGCAGCCAAGGGTTCGGATCCCGGTCTCGGCTATATGTGAATTGAGTTTGGTGGTCTCAGCCCGGCTCCCGGTGGGTGTGCTATGCAAGGTACGCCTGTGCTTAATATCCCCCCCCCCAAAAACCACCACACTTGCACGCACACAAAAAATTGGTTTAACACACACGCACTTTGGCCATGAGGTCTCCTAAAATAAAGAAGGGGAAGGACCTACGGGGCTGGCTGGGTGGGCTAGACCCCCTCAATCCCTCATAGGGGGAGTCCCTCTGCCCCGTTGGGGTCCCGTTGGGCCCCAGTCGGGCTCCCAAGTGGAGCAGGTAGGGCGGGGTGAGTGGGAGGCCCCCCTCACACCCGCCATTGCCACTGGGGGCATGGAGAAGGATGGCGATTGCCTCCGGGGGGGAGGGTCTGCCTACTCCCAACTCCTGCAGTCCAGCTCCTCTCTCTCGAGTTCACGCACAAAAGAAAAAAAAAATCCCAAGGGTGGTTAATCTAGATCCCAACAAAGGTTGGGTCTAGATCTCAAGGATGGATAAGTTTAGATCTCCAAGATTTTTTTTTTTTACAGCCCATGGTGTGTGAACACACTCAACTTTACCCGGTGCCAAAAAAATGTGCACACACACATAAAGAGTGAAACACAAAAACGTGCAACGGGTGTACACAAGTCCTCTAAAAATCAGAGGACCTTGCCCTGATCCCCCGGGGCGTTAGGCTCCAGAGGGGGACTGGGGTACTTACACTTGGTCCATCTGGCCGAAACAGACCCACCCAAGTACTAGGTGCCCCCCCCCCCCCCAAAGGTAGAAGGTCAGGTCTAGATCTCAACAATGGTTAGGTCTAGATCTCAACAATGGTTAGGTTTAGATCTCAACCATGGTTAGGTCTAGAATAGATCTCAACAACGGTTAGGTCTATATCTCAACAATGGTTAGGTCTATATCTCAACAATGGTTAGGTCTATATCTCAACAATGGTTAGGTCTAGATCTCAACAATGGTTAGGTCTAGATCTCAATGATGGTTAGGTCTAGATCTCAACGATGGTTAGGTCTAGATCTCAACAATGGTTAGGACTAGATCTCAACAATGGTTAGGTCTAGATCTCAACAATGGTTAGGTCTAGATCTCAATGATGGTCAGGTCTAGATCTCAACAATGGTTAGGTCTAGATCTCAACAATAATTAAGTCTAGATCTCAACAATGGTTAGGTCTAGATCTCAATGATGGTTAGGTTCAGATCACAATGATGGTTAGGTCTAAATCTCAACAATGGTTATATCTAGATCTCAATGATGGTTAGGTCTAGATCTCAACGATGGTTAGGTCTAGATCTCAACGATGGTTAGGTCTAGATCTCAACGAAGGTTAGGGCTAGATCTCAACGATGGTTAGGTCTAGATCTCAACGATGGTTAGGGCTAGATCTCAACAATGGTTAGGTCTAGATCTCAACGATAGTTAGGTCTAGATCTTAACAATGGTTAGGTCTAGATCTCAATGATGGTTAGGTCTAGACCTCAATGATTATTAGTTATTTTTTCTAGTTCCCAACAATGGTTAAATTTAGATCCCAATGATGGTTATGACCTTCTGGTATCCTAGATTTAGGTTCTAAGATCCAGCGTGTCTCCTTATGAAGCAGCAGCCATCACAGATCACCGCCTCAGTAGAAACCAGTCACTTGACTGATATATTTAAATGAGAAAGGAAACATGTTTCCCCCCATGAACCATCTTGAAGCTGTCATGGGATGTTGATTTGCAATGTTAAGTTAGTACTCTGGGCTGCACAATAATGTTCTATTAGCCTAATTTAAATACAACCCCACCCCCACCTCAATTTCTACATTTAGATATTGGATAATGCAACAGAGGGAAAGGGTTATGATAACATTGAGGCGGGTGGTAAAATCTGGTTCAGCTAAATTTTTTCAACATTTGGGTTAAAGCGTCAGTCAACCCAAAAGTGATATTTTAGTTATAGGGGGTGCCTGTTGGACAGAGTCAGCCCCTGGCATTTCACATGTCAAATTATACTCCAATACTGAGCTGTCCCTATCATAAGCTCTGTTCCTGCACACCTGGGAGCTTTGGGTATTCTCACCCAATCTTGTGCTTTCCAGTCCCTTCTATTCTTCATAATATACAATGGGTAAAACATGCACAGGGATGGTGGGAACCCCTCATAATGGGCACATCAGGTGTACAGACCCAGGAACTCAGCACAGGGATGGAGGGAACCCCTCATAATGGGCACAGCAGGTGTACAGACACGGGAACTCAGCACGTGGATGGGGGGAACCCCTCATAATGGGCACAGCAGGTGTACAGACCCGGGAACTCAGCACAGGGATGGTGGAACCCCTCATAATGAGCACAGCAGGTGTACAGACCCGAGAACTCAGCACAGGGATGGTGGGAACTCCTCATAATGGGCACAGCGGGTGTACAGACTCGAAAACTCATCACATGGATGGTGGGAACCCTTCATAATGGGCACAGCAGGTGTTCAGACCCGGGAAAACTCAGGACAGGGATGGTGGGAACCCCTCATAATGTGACCCCTGTGCATTCCCATGTCTCCAATGACCCCAGTGTCTCAAGTAACCCCAGCACTCCTGTGCCTCCAGTAACTCTATGACCTCTGTGCACTCCCATGTCTTCAGTTACCCCATAACTCCTTGGTTCTCCATTGACTCTGTGAGCCTTGTGCATTCCCATGTCTCAAATGACCCAGTGTCTCCAGTAACCCCAGCACTCCTGTGCCTCCAGTAACTCTATGGCCCTTGTGCACTCCAATGTCTCCAGTCACCCCAGAACTCCTTGTTTCTCCATTGACTCTGTGACCCCTGTGCACTCCCATGTCTTCAATGAACCCAGTGTCTCCAGTGACTCCAGCTCTCATGTGCCTCCTGTAACTCTGTGACCTCTGTGCACTCCCATGTCTCTGGTCACCCCAGAACTCCTTGGTTCTCCATTGCCTCTGTGACCCCTGTGCACGCCCATGTTTCCAGTAACCCCAGCACTCCTTGGTTCTCCATGAACTCTGTGACCCCTGTGCACTCCCATATCTCCAATGACCCCAGTGTCTTCAGTGACTCCAGCACTCCTGTGCCTCCAGTAACTCTGTGACCCCTGTGCACTCCCATGTCTCTAGTGTCTCCAGCACTCATGTACCCCTACTGTAACTCGGTGACCACTGTGCACTCCAATGTCTCCAGTGACCTCATTGCTTCTTTGTCTATTTTGATTGTTTGACCTCTGTGCACTCTGTGACAGGAAGTCAGGTAAATCTGTGGGTGTTGTCACAGACGGGAGATACATTTCTGCCTTGTTTAGACAATTCACCAATTACTATTAGGTGTCGGCTGAAGAAATAGCCAGAAAGGTTTAGGGCGTTGGAAAACTTCAGCTGTTCAGAATGAGGCAATTAAGGCCTCTATAAGTTATCCAAAGGATTACTACTGATTGCTGCATCCTGAGGCTTTTTGAGTTAAGGAGAGCAGTCAGAAAGACTTCTGAAGAGATGAGGTGGTTGTTGATTTTTCTGTGTGATAAAAATCAAAGAGACTATTGTTTCTCTGCTGTATGACCAGCAGTGTCTGGCCAGCAGTAGGCTGTGCCAGACTCCATAGATAGGTTCCTGTGTGGTGAAGGTAGACGCCCCAAGTGGCCAGGGTTTATTTTATGTTTTGTTTCGTTTATGCTGTTTGGATGCTTGCACTTGTTTCCAGCAATATGGAAGAATAAACCAAACTCTTTGTTTTCAACCGTCTTCGGCTGCCTCTCTGTATAGTTCAGTGTGTAGTGAACCCATCCAGGGGGTCACACCCCCCCGCTACCGAGCTAACCCCTTACAACTCCCATGTCTCTAATGACCCCAGTGTCTCTAGGGATCCCAGCACCCCTGTGCCTCCAGTAAAAGTGTGACCCCTGTGCACCCCCATGTCTCCAATGACCCCAGTGGCTCCAGTGGCTCCAGCACTCCTTGGTTCTCCATTGACTCTGTGACCCCTGTGCACTCCCATGTCTCCAATGATCCCTGTGTCTCCAGTAACTCTGTGACCCCTGTGCACTCCTATGTCTGCAATGACCCCAGTGTCTCCAGTGACTCAGCACTCCTGTGTCTCCAGTAACTCTTTGACCTCTGTGCCCTCCCAATTCTCCGGTCACCCCAGCACTCCTTGGTTCTCCATTGACTCTGTCACCCCTGTGCACTACCATGTCTCCAATGATCCCTGTGTCTCCAGTAACTCTGTGACCCCTGTGCACTCCTATGTCTGGAATAACCCCAGTGTCTCCAGTGACTCAGAACTCCTGTGTCTCCAGTAACTCTGTGACCCCTGTGCACTCCCATGTCTCCAGTCCCTCCAGCACTCCTTGGTTCTCCATTGACTCTGTGACCCCCTGTACCCTCCTGCGTCAGGCAGTGACCCCAAAGAATCCTGTGCCATTCTGTGACTCCATTGCAAATAACGTAATTTGCTTTATAATTTCTTGTGTATGTTTAGCTCTTCATCAGTGATATTCAAGATTCTTGCTGTTTCTAAAAAATCCCCAATTTTGGAAATAATTTCACACAACTCATAGCAACCGTAACTGTGCTGTAAACAAAGCAAAACTCAGAAAATGAAAAGCCATCAAACAATGGTAATTTTTTTTTTAGCTAAAAGGTACAATTTGCCCCACCCTGATAATACCCCCCCCCCAAGTCCTGCCGCTCAAGCATGCTTTGTGCCCCAGGCGCTTTATCCGCACAAGGCCTGATCAGCAACCATTTCGCCCGCGTTCAGCATGAGTGGCTCCACTCTGGGCGGCTTAGGATCAGAGTACGCCATGTATGCGTGTCACCGTCCCACCATGTCAAATTAAGAGGTAACTGAATTCTGCGTGCGCGGAGGCCGACGACCGTAGACTCCCATTATCAGCCCCTCGCCATGTTTTTCATTTGCAAACCAAGCGCTCGGCCGTGGTGCTTACAGGAGGCTTTGTTCTGCGGAGGCAACCATTGTGATATTATTCATGGCGTTTCTTCGTGTGTGTCCCCCGCTAAGCCTCCGCCGATGGTGATAGCAATTCAGGCCTTCTGCTGGCTCCATCACACACAGGCTGAAGCTCCGGGAGATTCTTGTACTACTTAAGGCCTGACAACCGGCTTCTCTCGCTCCCCTTTGCTTATTGTTTCCTTATAAAAAAGGTTTAGGGACGCATGCGGGCGGCTACTCCAAACTCTGCCATGCAGAGAGGACGGATAATAGTGGATGGGAGAGGACTGCCGCCGTGTGTGTCCGCAGAAAAGAAAAGTGTTTAATCCATAAGGAAAGCCATAAATATCTCAGACCGGGGGCTTTTCAATGGGATGAGAGGTCTGTGCGGGATAACGTAGTGATATATAAAGGGAGATGGAAAGTCACTTGATGGCACCACATTCCTAATATGATAAACATAGAAATAACTCATTATCCTCCCCTGTCACTGGGCAAGGGCACATCACCTGATGTATGTCTTATATCTGACAGGGCAGGGCAGAGTGACCAGGGCCGGCCTTTGGGGTGTGCGAGCTGTGCGGCCGCAGGGCGCCATGGCTGCAGGGCGCCATGGGCAACAGGGGCGCCGTGCAGCCATCACAGCTCGCAGAATGTGAGTCGCAGCAGGGCCGGGTGGTCGGCGCTACCACTAGGTGGATTAGGAACGCAGCCTCCTAGGGCGCACTGCCACCTAGGGGCTCCGCTGACTCTTGCCTCACCTCTGTCTCCTCATTGTCACTCCCCAGGCTCCTGGCAGAGGATAGAGGGGCCCCGGACAGCCTCTTTGCGTTTGTTTAGGTGACCAGGGGGCAAGGGGTGAAGATGAGGGGGGCGCCACAGGATTAGCTTGCACAGGGCGCCTGAACACCTAAGGCCGGCCCTGAGAGTGACCCCAATATTCATCCCAGCACAGCTGTGTGTGGTCACTGTCAGCTGGTTCATGCTGTGGGGACGAACCTTCCTGGGGGGTGTGGGGGGTTTTCACTTTGGGTTTACCAAAACCATCTAATATGAGGTCAAACCTCAAGAGTTTCAATTTGTATGCAATCAGGCAGGCCCTTGCACTACATGGTTTTGGTAAACCTGATGAGAAAACCGTCAGGAAAACTGATAGTGTGTATGGGGCTTTATAGGTTCAGTGGTGGCTGGTTCTCTTTGGGTACTTTCATAGGTTCAGTGGTGGCTGGTTCTCTTTGGGTTCCTTCATAGGTTCAGTGGTGGCTGGTTCTCTTTGGGTTCTTTCATAGGTTCAGTGGTGGCTGGTTCTCTTTGGGTTCCTTCATAGGTTCAGTGGTGACTGGTTCTCTTTGGGTTTTTTCATAGGTTCAGTGGTGGCTGGTTCTATGGGTTCAGTGGTAACTGGTTCTCTTTGGGTTCTTTCATAGGTTCAGTTTTGGCTGGTTCTCTTTGGGTTCCTTCATAGGTTCAGTGGTGACTGGTTCTCTTTGGGTTCCTTCATAGGTTCAGTGGTGGCTGGTTCTATGGGTTCAGTGGTGACTGGTTCTTTTTGGGTTCTTTTTTATAGGTTCAGTGCTGGCTGGTTCTCTTTGGGTTCTTTCCTAGGTTCAGTTGTGGCTGGTTCTCTTTGGGTTCCTTCATAGGTTTAGTGGTGACTGGTTCTCTTTGGGTTCTTTCATAGGTTCAGTGGCGGCTGGTTCTCTTTGGGTTCTTTCATTGGTTCAGTGGTGGCTGGTTCTCTTTGGGTTCCTTCATAGGTTTAGTGGCGACTGGTTCTCTTTGGGTTCTTTCATAGGTTCAGTAGTGGCTGGTTCTATGGGTTCAGTGGTGACTGGTTCTCTTTGGGATCTTTCATAGGTTCAGTGGTGGCTGGTTCTTTGGGTTCAGTGATGGCTGGTTCTATTTGGGTTCCTTTATAGGTTCAGTGGTGACTGGTTCTATGGGTTCAGTGGTGACTGGCTCTCTTTGGGTTCTTTCATAGGTTCAGTGGTGGCTGGTTCTCTTTGGGTTCCTTCATAGATTCCGTGGTGGCTGGTTCTCTTTGGGTTCCTTCATAGGTTCAGTGGTGACTGGTCCTGTTTGGGTTCCTTCATAGGTTCAGTGGTGGCTGGTTCTATGGGTTCAGTGGTGGCTGGTTCTCTTTGGGTTCTTTCATAGGTTCAGTGGTGGTTGGTTCTCTTTGGGTTCCTTCATAGGTTCAGTGGTGGCTGGTTCTATGGGTTCAGTGGTGGCTGGTTCTCTTTGGGTTTTTTCATAGGTTCAGTGGTGACTGGTTCTCTTTGGGATCTTTCATAGGTTCAGTGGTGACTGGTTCTCTTTGGGATCTTTCATAGGTTCAGTGGTGACTGGTTCTCTTTGGGATCTTTCATAGGTTCAGTGGTGGCTGGTTCTATGGGTTCAGTGGTGACCGGTTCCTTTTTGTGTTCCTTCATAGGTTCAGTGGTGACTGGTTTTCTTTGGGTTCCTTCATAGGTTTAGTGGTGGCTGGTTCTCTTTGGGTAGGGTAGGTATCCATGGTGCATTAGGTAGTATAGAGAAGGGTAGATGTCCAAAGTGAAGTAGGTAGTATAAAGAAGGGTAGGTGTCCATAGTGCAGTAGGTAGTATAGGGAAGGGTAGGTGTCCACAGAGGAGTAGGTAGTATAGAGAAGAGTATGTCTCCATAGTGGATCAACGTCGCACTCAAAGTTGCATCAAAGTCACACTCCAAAGTCTCACTCTAAATCACACGATTTTGGAGTCGCAATCCTGGAAACAGAGCCTTGGTGTTGGAAAATAGACGGCAGAGGTAACTTGCAGGCAGCTAGAGTAGATCCCTTCTCAAGGGGTGTGTAGATTACCTTTGACAAACAATTCCGCGCAGCGTACGGCGGCCATAGGGTTAAACGCAGACACATGTGAGAAATATTCCAGGACCTTCAGGTCATTACGTTTCTTTAACACCTCATTTTATTGGTAGTAAAAAAAAAACGCGCATCGTGCAACAACAAAACGTCCCGTTTTATCTCGTGTGGGAACTGGGGGTCATGTGACGACTCCGCGTGACATCTGCGCCAGCCCGTCTCGGACTCTGATGTCGCGTCGCTCCACAAGACAGCAAATTGTTAAGATCAAGATTTCACGAGGCGAATAACGATGGAGGCCGCTCCGTGCCCCCAACGGCTCGCCGCGATCTCTTCCATTAATCTTTATGGGCGGCTTATGGTTTATTTAATGATCGCTTCCCCTCGAAAAAGAAGAAAAGAAAACTTGGAGGGGAAATGTCACCATCTAATCTGCGTCAACATCTACACCGGGAAATCACATGGGAGTGATAATTAGTTCAGGGACTGTGCAGATTCAAACTAATGGGGTAAAGACTTACTAATACGACTACCAGGGCTTGTTTGGGCAACCAGATGGAGATGATGAGGTCATAGAAGATGGAGTTATCTCCAGAAACTTGACGAAGGGTAGAGGTGGAGACGTGTCCTCAGTGGCTCCAGCAACTATGTGACCCCTGTGCACTCCCATGTCTCCAGTAACTCCAGCACTCCTGTGCCTCCAGTAACTCTGTGGACCCTGTGCCCTCCCACGTCTCCAATGACCCCAATGTCTCCAGTGACTCCAGCACTCCTGGGCCTACCATAACTCTGTGACCCCTTTGCACTCCCATGCCTCCAATGACCCCAGTGTCTCCATTGGCTGCAGCACTCCTGTGCCTCCAGTAACTCTTTGACCCCTGTGCACTCCCAAGTCTCCAATGACCCCAGTGTTTCCAGCACTCCTGTGCCCCCAGTAACTATTTGACCCCTGTGCACTCCCAAGTCTCCAATGACTCCAGAGTTTCAAGCGCTCCTGTGCCTCCAGTAACTCTGTGACCCCTTTGCACTCCTATATCTACAATGACCCCAGTGTCCCCAGTAACTTCAGAATTCTTGGGCCTTCAGTAACTCTGTGACCCCTGTGTACACCCATGTCTCCAATGACCCCAGTGTCTCCAGTGACTCCAGCACTCTTGTGTCTCCAGTAACTCTGTGGCCCCTGTGCACTCCTGTGTCTGCAATGTCCCCAGAGTCAACAGTGGCTCCAGCACTACTGTGCCTCCAGTAACTCTGACACCCCTATGTACTCCAATGACCCCAGTGTCTCCAGCACTCCTGTGTCTCCAGTAACTCTGTGATCCCTGTGCACTCCCATGTCTCCAATGACGCCAGTGTTTCCAGTGACTACATCACTCCAGTATCTCCAGTAACTGTGACTCCTGTGCATTCCTGTGTCTCCAATGTCCCCAGAGTCTCCAGTGGCTCCAGCACTACTGTGCTTCCAGTAACTCTGACACCCCTGTGCACTCCAGTGTCTCCAGTGACAACATCACTCCTGTCCCTTCAGTAACTCTGTGACCCCTTTGACCTTCCATGTTTCCAATGGCCCAGGGGTGGCCTGTGCATTAAGGGCGCCACCCATTCTATCCTCGCCACCCCCCTCTAGCCTCCCAATTTTGTTTGGGTACAGCATCGCATGACCGTGCAATTGTCAGCTAAAGCGATGCAGTGACATACAGCAAAAAATGGCCCGGTCATTAAGGGGGCAAATCCTTCCAGGGCTGAAGTTGTTAAGTGGCTATTCTTGTTCTGGTGACAACTGTAACATTTTTGGATTTCTTATCACTTTCACCAGAACAGATAGGGAGGGTCAATCCCCCACCGTGGGACACTAACAGGGGGGGGGGGGGGGGTCTAAAGCCTTATACTCACATATTTTCTGTGGACAAAGCGTAGGGCGAAGAGTGCTGGCCAGGAACTTGTCTTGCATACAAACGGCAAAGTCTTGTCGCCCAACAAACACAAAACTTTTTTTTCAGCTCTTTAGCGCCAACCTTTGGGCAACTTCTGCTAAAGTTGTGTCATGGTGAGCATTGCTTCTGAGCATGCGTGTTTGTACTTTGGACTAGTGTTCACACGATTGGAAAATCCGACAACGCACATTTGTCGGTAGACAATTTGAAAGCATTCCACATTTGTCCGCGGAAAATCCGACAACAATTGTCCGATGGAGCGTACAAACGGTCGGATTTTCCCGACAACAGCCGGTCGTCACGCAATTCCCGTCGGACAATCCGAGGCTTGAGGCTGCATTCACACCTGAGCGTTTTGTCGCCTGAAGCGCGACGCTATAAAACGCTAGAGGGGAAAAAATACATTATTCTCTATGGAGATGGTTCACCTCTCCACGAACCCAACGTGTGACGCCGAACGCCTGAAGCTCAAACAAGTCCCGGACCCTTTTTTTGTCGCGCGTATCGGGCGGTTTGGGCGTATTCAAGCGTTTCCATTTCCCATAGAAAGTAATGGAAACGCTCGTTTCAAGCGACTAGCACGACAACGAGCGTTTGCTACGGCCGTTTCGTCGCTTTAACCACTTCCCAACGGCCATACGACTTTGTACGGCCGAAGGGATGTCTTGAATCTCTAACAGACCATGTTTTTACGGCCTGCACTCTGCCAGGCCACTGGGGGGCGCGCGACCGCCGCATCGCTGACACGCCGATGCGTGTGCCTGACGGCCGTGATGTCCGCCAGGCACTCGGGATTGGCGGCTGCAGGGACAAGACTTGGATCTCTGTGTGTAAACACAGAGATCCATGTCCTGTCAGGGGAGAGAGGAGACTGATCTGTGTCCCTTGTACATAGGGACACAGATCGGTCACCTCCCCAGTCACCCCCCACAGTTAGAACACAATTTAGGGTACACATTAACCCCTTCCTCACCCCCCAGTGTTAACCCCTTCAATGCCAGTCACATTTATACAGTAATTAGTGCATATTTATAGCACTGATCGCTGTATAAATGGGAATGGCGCCAAAAATGTGTCAAAAGTGTTCGATGTCTCCGCCATAATGTCGCAGTCATGAAAAAAATGCTGATCGCCGCCATTAGTAGTACAAAAAAAAATAAATAAAAAATAATAATAATTCTGTCCCCTATTTTGTAAGCGCAATAACTTTTGCGCAAACCAGACGCTTATTGCTTTTTTTTTTTTTTCTTACCAAAAATATGTAGAAGAATACGTATCGCCTAGACTGAGAAAAAAAATGTTTTATTTTTTTTTTTAAATTGTGCTATTTATTATAGCAACAAGTAAAAAATATATATTTTTTTTTTTAAAAAATTGTCGCTCTATTTTTGTTTATAGCGCAAAAAATAAAAACCGCAGAGGCGATCAAATACCACCAAAAGAAAAGCTCTATTTGTCGGGAAAAAAGGACGCCAATTTTATTTGGGAGCCACGTTGCACGACCCGCGCAATTGTCAGTTAAAGTGATGCAGTGCCACAAGCTGAAATTTCACCTGGTCAGGAAGGGGTATATGTGCCCAGTAAGGAAGTGGTTAATCAATAGAACTTTTCACCCGGGCAGAAGATAAAAAAAATCGACCAACATAGCAACAAGTCATGAAAAAATGATAATGTTTCCTATTGGCTAAAATAAAAAACGTCAAAGTTCAAAAACGTCCGACGACGCTGTATGCAAACGCTTGAATACATGTGAATACGCGCGACAAAACGACGAGAAAAAAACGACACAAATCGCCTACGCTTAGGTGTGAATGCAGCCTTAGGGTCCTTTCACACGGAGTGGACCGTTTTTGATCCGCCCCGCGTGTGTCCGTCGGCTCAGCGGGGATCATCCGTAAATCCCCGCTGAGCTGTCGGCGGACAGGGCGGTCCCCGCACACTGTGCAGAGACCTCCCTGTCTTTCCTCCGCTCTCTCCTATGGGGAATCGGATGAATACGGACCGTGTGTCCGTATTCATCCGATCCTTCAGACTGAAGAAAAAAAGGGTTTTCTTCCGTCCGAAAAAACGGATCTTTGCGGACGCGGATCTTTGCGGACGCGGATCTTTGCGGATCTTTGCGGATGCATCTCCTGCTAACGGACGCGATCCCATAGGGATGCATTACAAGTCCGTAAACGGACTTGTAAAAAACGGACGAACGGTCCGTACGCGCGAAAGGGCCCTTACACTTCACCATCTTACAGCACATAAAAAAAGATACATTTTAACATTTTGTACTTCTTTGCAGTTACATTGTTGCGAAGGAAATGACATTTCTTCTATAGATGTGATATCTTCTCCCTATGAGGACAGCCCATCATTTCTGGCTCTTCCTCCCCCTCTGAATGTGTCGGGTGACTCAGGGGGACTCCATGGGGCGCAGCGCAGTGTGACATCATCACCAGTCACATGATTCCCATCTTTCCTGTCTGATGAGGATGAGTCACACACAGGACATCCTGGAATATGGACCTGAATCATCTTCTATCCTCCCGGCCGGGGCGCCGGAGACGTTAACCCATTTCTGTGCCCAGCCGAGGATTCAGGAGGATTGGCAATAAAGTCATTTCAGAGGCTGAAGGTTTTTACCTTAACCACTTCATCTCCAGAGGGTTTCACCCCCCTTCATGACCAGGCCATTTTTTTTTCTATTCAGCACTGCGCTACTCAAAGCGGAGTTCCACCCTGGAAAAAAAAAATATAAAAAAAAAAAAAATAAAAAAAATTAAATGGATTTTTTTTTTTTTTTTTTTTACTTACCCTGAAAGGCTGTTGCTATGTGGAAGTCCCGAATCTGCCCCTTATCTTCCGCGGTGTATTCTCTTCCTCCTCCTACACTCGGTGTCTTCTTGTGAATGGGGCGCACTGCATTCTGGGAACTGTGTGTATCCCAGAAAGCAGCCGGACCATTCACAAAGCGCCGCTCGCACATGCGCAGTAGGAAACGGGCAGTGAAGCCGCGGCGGCGCCGCCTGGAGCTGCGAGGATCGAGGACCGGCATCGGGGGGGCCATCAGCGCGGGCAAGTAGGACAGGTAAGTGTCCCTATTCAAAGTCAGCAGCTACACTGTTAGTAGCTGCTGACTTTAAAAAAAAAAAAATTTGCGGGTGGAATCCCGGTTTAAGTCCCGGACCATTTTGTAGCTAAAAGACCTGGCCCCTTTTTGCGATTCGGCACTGCGTCGCTTTAACTGACAATTGCGCGGTCGTGCGACGTGGCTCGCAAACAAAATTGGCATCCTTTTTTCCCCCCACAAATAGAGCTTTCTTTTGCTGGTATTTGATCACCTCGGCGGTTTTTATTTTTTGCGCTATAAACAAAAATAGAGCGACAATTTTGAAAAATAAATGATACTTTTTACTTTTTGCTATAATAAATATCCCCCAAAAATATATATAAAAACGATTTTTTTCCTCAGTTTAGGCCGATACGTATTCTTCTACCTATTTTTGGTAAAAAAAAATCGCAATAAGTGTTCATCCATTGGTTTGCACATTTTTTTTTTCGCATTTACAGAACTGAGCGACTATTGAGAATCGATCATAGATCGACGGTCAGTCATCTCAGCCATTTACCCCAGCTCAAGCACATGTCATGTGCTCTGATCAACACAAGATCGGCAGTAAAACACCGACTTGAAATCCGCGACTTCATTCAACAAAAAGATCTAGATTGTCTTTTTATTACAGAGAGCTGGCTCACAGCCGACTGTAACACCATTCTAGGAGAACTGGTGCCAGAAAATTACCGTATCATAACGGAAAACAGAATAGGGCAAAGAGGAGGGCGGCCTGGCGGTGATCCACAAGACTCATCTTACGATCACCAAACCAGTCCGCCAAAACCCTCTTCCATTCATGGAAACCCTTACCCTGCAACTGCAAGCAAGTTCAAAGGAGACCGTCCACATTTTGCTCTGCTATAGGCCGCCCGGCCCAAAATCGCAGCTGCTATCATCATGGACGGATTTCTTCTCCACTTATACCCTCAACAGCAAACATCTTTTGCTGCTCGGGGATTTCAATTCTGGGACCCTCACAGGACCCCATTGCCGACGCCTGTATTGACATGAAGGATTAGGGTCACAACTAGTATGTGGGCCCACACATGCTTCAGGTCAAACTTGATCTTATTTTCAGACAAGTCTGGAAATAAAAATTTGGGAAAATGAAAAATTGCAGACAGCCACCATGCAATTAGATTCAGTATTTCCACCATCCCCCCTGCAACAAAAACATCAAATCCAGGACAACACACTGGACTAGAGTCAGAAGAAGCTCACTCGGAACTCTTCAAAACCACCTTAAGGAAAAAAATAAACAACTCTGGCATCAAACGGCCGTTGAAACATTGGAAGCCATAAACGGCCATTCTGCCGACTTGGTAGCGCCGAAGCGACGAACCCGCATGAAAAACACCGCAGCTGTCACCAACTGTCGTTACTGAAGCAAGAACGCAGAAGGGCCGAATTGTGGAAAAGATGTTCTTCAGAGCTAAACCTCCCTACAAGGCGACTCAAGAAAATCCACAAAGGAATTTTCCAAGAGAAAAAGTATTTTTCAGGCTATCAACGGCGCCCTAAACCGCCCCCGCGAACTCTTCAAGATGGTCACCCAGACCATGAAGCCAGGATGTGAAACCCCCAGCTCACACACAAGAATTTTGCAATGAACTAGGATTACCATTAATAAAATCGAGGTAATCCGTGAAAGCATTCCAAAACAATTCCCCCCTCAGCCCCCCCTGCACCTCTCACACAACACCCATAGTTTCTTCTATATCAGAATCGCCCTGGACGCATCCCTAGACCACTAAAAATGAATTTGTACTCTGCGTAATGGCACAGCGCCAAATGACATATCCCCACTAAACCTGAAGGAATGCGCCGACATTCTGGCTCCTCCCATCACGCGCTTATCCCAGTCTTTCTTGGAGGCATGGCCCTCACAGTAAAGAGGGTATAATCCACCCATTGAAGAACCCTCCCTGCCAGTCCACTCCACCGCCGCCCCATAACAAGCCTCAACGTTTCAAAGATAATGGAAAAAGTAGTGGTACAACAGTAACCATCTAGTACCTACAAGCATTGACCCATGCAATAGGCTTCCGTCCCGGACACGGGACACAGCATGCTGAAAGTATGGGACGTTTCTCAAGCCGCAGACGAAGGAGAATCTTGTCTTCTATTCTGTTGGACCTAATGCCGCTTTCGAATGGACCACAATCTGTTACTGACTCGGCTTGCTGAAAGCCAATCGCAGAAGGCGATTATCTTGTCTCCTCTTTTCTGGAAAAGTGCAAACAGTGAAGTTAGGACCTTTCACGTCTGACAAACGCACAGTAACATGCGGAGTCCCTCAAGTCCCTCTGCCATGCTGTTTAATATATCTTCGTCCTCTCTTTGAGATTATTAGCAGCCAAAAACTCTTTACCACTCATATGGTAACGCAACTGTATTTCCGCATCGCAACAGACAGGATCACCGCCTCAATCTAGAGACATGCCTCTCTTTGATAGAGGACTATGACAAAGAGTATCTTAAACTCAATGGAGCAAAAACAGAACTTCTCCTGTTTCATGCCAAGCGCAAAAACTTTCACAGCGTGGACCCCCCCGCCCATTTGCGCAACCCCTACCAATCAAAAGCCTAGGGGTCATTTTTGACTCCTTTATGACAATGGACGCTATAGGGTGTAGTTAGTGGATCAATTTGCGCCTTACGCAGACTCACTCCGTTTTCCCTAAAGAAGATTTAGCGGTCTGGTGGGAGCAATTTAAACTCCAGGCTGGATTTGCAAATGCCCTTTATCGGCCTCCCCAGACCAAATCGCCCGTTACAAGTTCAGAATACGGCCGCCAGACTTTGACTGGAAAAAACCCTGGGATCCATTACCATCACTAGGGCACTAGCTGCCAGAAAGACAGAATGTTTTAAAGCTTTTTTTTAGATTTCATGGGAATGCCCCATTTATTTATGCGAAATAATAAAAGCGCTAATCCCAATCGCGTTTTGCGATCCACGAATCGGAACCTTCCAGGTTCCGAAAGCCAACTTCAAGTCCAAAGGAGAAAGGAGATTCGCGATAGCCCCAGCATGGAACGCTTTAAAAGCATTCGGTTGGAAAAACCGCATTTAGAAAAAGGTCAAGATTTTCTCTTTTGAAAAAGGAGACAGGAACAACAAGCGCCCAGAGGCGATTCAGCCATGTGTCCGCTAAAAGTTTTCATTCATTCATTCATTCATTTACAAAATAAGGGATAGTTTTATGGCTTTTTATTAATATTTTTTTTTTTTTACTATTGGCGGCGATGTAATTTTTTTCGGACTGGAAATGGCGGAAAGGACAATTTTGCCATTTTTGGGACCATTTTTTTCACAGCGAAAAGGGTCACAGAGCTGCAGAACGGGGAGAGGTGGTAAACAAGATCTCCCCGCCCTAGTGACACTGTCACTAATTGCTGTTCCCTGTCACGAGCAGAGATCACTGATGTGTCATGCGTAGCCACGCCCCCTAACAGTTAGAATCACTCCCTAGGACACACTTAACCCCTTCAGCGCCCCCTAGTGGTTAACCACTTCCCTGCAGTGTAATTTTTACAGTAACGTGCATTTGTATCACTGCGTTGTAAAATGTGAGTCCCAAAAATTTGTCAAAAGTCCGATGGTCCGCCATTTGCAATCACGGTAAAAATCCAGTGCCGCCATTAATAAAAAAAAACTTTTGGCAAACCAATCTAAACGATTATTGCAATTTTTTTTTTACCTAGTTTTTTTATAGATTTTTCTTTTGAATTTATTATAGCAGAAATGTTCTTTTTTTTTTTCAAAATTGTCGCTATTTTTGTTTTATAGCGCAAAAAAATAAAAACCGCAGAGGTGTAATGCCACCAAAAGAAAGCTCTATTTGTGGGGAAAAAAGGACGCCAATTTTGTTTGGGAGCCGCGTCACGACCGCGCAATTTTCAGTTAAAGCACGCAGTGCACGCAAAAAGTGCTCTGGTCTTTGGCCATATGGTCTGGGGCTGAAGTGGTTAACTTGTATTGCGCGGTCATGCAACACTATATACATATGCATTTCTATAATTTTTTTCACACAAATAGAACTTTATTTTGAAGTAAACTGATTTGTTGCGCTAAATACACACAAAAATATAAATAATAACATAAAAAGAAAGCTGCTTACACTATATTGCTGGACACAATAAAAAAGAATTAAATAAAAAAGAATTGAAAGTACAATTCTACCTAGATGAAGGCATTTCAGACGTGGACTTTGATTCGATCGTTCCAGCACCCTACTATGGAAGACATTTTTTATAATTTTTTTATTTCTATTTGTTTTTATTCAAAAAGTTTTTTTTACATACACACATTTCACATTACATTTACAATAACATACATTTAAATCATATTTAAATACATTAAAATTCTACTTAAACATACACAACATAACTAAAATAATATCTTTATTATTTTTTATAAATTTTTATTTTTTTTTGTATATTATTCTTTTAGCGCTACACCTCTACTCTCAAGGGCTTTCTTTTGGCCTAAATTTATGAAGAATTATTTTTTTATTAGATATGTTTTATAGCAAAAAGGAAAAATATTATAATTTTTTTTTCAAAATGTTCTAATTTCTTTTTTCTTTAAATAATAAAAACTAAAAACTCAGGGGTGATCGTATTTAATCGCCACTGAGTTTTTAGTTTTTATTATATGAACACAAAAATCTGGAATATTTTTGAAAAAACCCCCCACAAAAACAATGGGCCAGATCCACATACAAGTAGATCGGCGCAGTGTATCAGAGATACACTACGCCGCCGTATCTTACCCGGCTTAACTTCGAATCCTGGAAGAATTTGCAGCGTAAGTTACGGCGGCGTAGTGTATTTCTGGCGGCGGAATTCAAATCGGCGAGTAGGGGGCGTGATTCATTTAAATGAAGCGCGTCCTCGCGGCGATCGAACTGCGCATGCTCCGCTCAGAAATTTCCCGCCGTGCATTGCGCTAAATTACGTCGCAACGACGTTATTTTTTGACTAGCGTAAATCACGTACATTCTTTTGACTAGCGTAAATTACGTACGTTCCTATTCACGGATGACTTAAGCAAAAATTAGAAAAAATTCTAATTTCGACGCGGGAACCACGGCCATACTTAACATGGCAAGTCTAACTATAGGCCGGATAAAAGCCGACTAGAGACGCCGTAAGAGATTGCGACGGCCGCGCGTACGTTCGTGGATCGTCGGAAAAAGCTCATTTGCATACCCGACGCGGAAAACGACATGAACGCCACACAGCGGACGCCGAAGTATTGCATCTTAGATCCGAAGGCGTACGAAGACGTACGCATGTCGGATCTAACCCAGAAGCCGCCGTATCTTGGTTTGAGGATTCAAACTAAAGATACGACGCGGGAACTTTGAAAGTACGCCGGTGTATCAGTAGATACGCCGGCGTACTCTCTCTGTGGATCTGGCCCAATATTGTTACTTTCTGCTAGAAAACATATCCAATAATGAAAAATACAATGGGCCAGATTCTGAAGAGTTAGGCTGGCGGATAGTGATCCGCCAGCCTAACTTCACTTTGGCCGGCGTTTCTGTTTTCTAAAAGAAAACAAGAAACGCCGGGTGGAGTTCCGATGCGATCGGCGTAATTGAATTTCGCCATGCATGTCTTCAACTTAAAAATGGCGCCGGGGCGTTCCCGCTGATAGCTGAAAATATGTTAAAGCGGGAGTCGGAAATTCAGATCGTTTTCGGGCGCGACGCAGTACTTTCCGACGTTTCCGGAAGCGAACGCGGCGTAAAGATAAAGCAGCCCCCTAGTGGAATATCCTATGAGGTATAGCCGTCGTCATCGCGTCGGAAAAAAAAACAAATCGCGTCGTTTGCGTAAAACATTCATGAATGGGGACGTGACGTCATTGACGTTCACTGACAGAATTTGAATGCGCATGGGATCTTCCTCGACGCATGCGCATACGTTCGCCGCGGGATGCGCTTAGTTTGATACTACACGCCCCTACCCGCCCATTTGAATTCCGCTGGAATTTGCGAGCGCTGCCGCAACTTTAAGAATGCTTCAGAAAAAACACTTGCTCCTAAAATTTCTGCAGTGTAATAAATGAAAGCGTTACTCCAGAAAGATGCTCCCATTACCTAACTGGCATCTTCATAAATTTCGGCCAAAATTTATTCTGTGCATCTTTGGCAAAAAATAAAATAACAGAATAGAAAAAAAATATAATAGAATAAAATAGAAAAAAAAGGAACTTCTTCCAAATTTTGAATAAATAAAATAGAAAAAAAAAAAGAATGAAAAAACAATAGAATAGAATGAAAGAATAACCATCTTCCGAAGTTCAAATTTTGTAGAATAAATTGAATTTGAATGAAAGTTTTGAGAATGACACAAATATTAATTCTCATAATGTCTTCTTCGGTGATTTTCTATCTTTTTGTCAGACGGTATTTTGGGATACTGAAGTATAATTACAAACATTTCATGAGTTTTTAAGGATTTTATGACATGAAGTTTATGCGAAGAGTCAATATTTGCTGCGTTGACACTTTTTTTCCAGTCCTCTGCAATCCTCCCCCCCCCCCCCGACACGCCATCAATCAATGTCCTGTCTCCTGACTGATGGCCGCCCCCCATTCTTCCATAATCAATGCTTGGAGTTTGTCAGAATTGGTGGAGAATTTTTTGTTGACCCGAGTCTTGACGATTGACCACAAGTTCTCAATGGGATTAAGATCTGGGGAGTATCCTGGTCATGGACCCGAAATGTCGATGTTTTGTTCCTCAAGCCACTTAGTCATCACTTTGGCCTTATGGCGAGGAGATCCATCATGGTGGAGAAGACATTGTTCCGCACCAAACCGTTCTTGAATGGTTGGAGGAGTTGCTCTCGGAGGATGTTTTTGGACCACTCTTTATTCATGGCGGTGTTCTTAGGCAGAATTGTGAGTGAGCCCCCAACTCCCTTGGCTGAGAAGCCCCCCCACCCATGAATGGTCTCAGGCAGGGGAGTTGCTGGGTCTACAAAAGATCTGGGGTTAGAGCCCATAGCAGCGAAATAAACAAAGTCATACGCTTGGGTGGGCATACACATGTATATAATATAAGTGTGTGTGTGTATATATATATATATATATATATATATTATCATTACATCTGGGTCCCCAGAGAGCCCCCTATATACCAGGGTCCCCAGAGAGCCCCCTCTTACATCAGGCTCCCCAGAGAGTCCCTACCCTTACATCAGGGTCTTCAGAGAACCCCCCCTTACATCAGAGTCTCCAGGGAGCCCCTTCTTCACATTATGGGCCTCAGAGAGCCCCCCTTACATCAGGGTCTCCAGAGAGCCCCCCACTTACATCAGGGTCCCCACCCTTACATCAGGGTCTCCAGAGAGCCCCCCTTTCATCAGGGTCCCCAGAGAGCCCCTACTTATATCAGGGTCCCCAGTTAGCCCCTACTTACATTGGGGTCCTCAGAGAGCCCCTCTTACATCAGGGTCCCCATGGAGACCCCCCACTTCTATCAGGGTCTCCAGAGATCCCCCCTTTACATCAGGGTCTCCATGGAGCCCCTTCTTTACATTATGGTCCTCAGAGAGCTCCCCTTACATTAGGGTCCCCAGAGAACCCCCCCCCCCACTTACATCAGGGTCCTCAGAGAACCCTTCCTTACATCAGAGTCTCCAGGGATCCCCTTCTTCACATTAGGGTCCCCAGAGAGCCCCCCTTACAGCAGGGTCCCCAGAGAGCCCCTACTTATATCAGGGTCCCCAGAGAGACCCTACTTACATTGGGGTCCTCAGCGAGCCCCCTTACATCAGGGTCCCCAGAGAGTCCCCCCACTTACATCAGGGTCTTCAGAGAACCCCCTTACATCAGGGTCCCCAGAGAGCCCCCCCACTTACATCAGGGTCCCCAATGAGCCCCCCTTACATCAGTTTCCCCATAGAGCCCCCACCCTTACATCAGGGTCCTCAGAGAGCCCCCTTACATCAGGGTCTCCAGAAAGCCCCCACCCTTATATTAGGGTCCCCAGAGAGCCCCAACTTATATCAGGGTCCCCAGAGAGCCACAACTTATATCAGGGTCCCCAGAGAGCCCCTACTTATATCAGGGTCCCCAGAGAGCCCCTACTTACATCAGGGTCCCCAGAGAGCCCCCCTTACATCAGGGCCCCCAGAAAGCCCCCCCACTTATATGAGTGTCCCCAGAGAGCCTTTTCTTACCTCAGAGTCCACAGAGAGCCACCTCTTTGCATCAGGGTCACTGGAGAGAGGGCAGGCAGTGAGAGATGTTGTAATCTCTCTGCTCTCTCTCCCGCCTGGCTCGCCCGTGCTGTCTGCCCACTCTCTGGTGCTGCCCGCCACACTTGCGGCCTAGCTGCAGAGAGGTCACGGCCACCTCTTAGGCCTCGTACACACGAGCAGATATGTCCGCTGAAAACGGTCCGATGGACCGTTTCAGCAGACATCTCCGATCGTGTGTATGTGCTAGCGGACAGATTTGTCCACCCGACAGATTTCAAAGCATGCTTTGAAATCTATCGGGTGGGAATGTGTCCGCCCGACATGTCTGCTGGTTAGTACACTTACCAGCAGACATGTCGTCCCGCACCGCCGCCGCCGCCGCCGAATGGATTCGGCGCATGCGCGGAAGTGTTTTACTTCCTGGTGCGGTGACGTGGCGGCGTCAACGTCACCGCCACGTCACCGCGCCGTCCGCCGGCGGGGAATTTGATCCGATGGTGTGTACACGCCATCGGACCAAACTCCAGATCGGACATATCCGATGGAAACGGTCCGCGGACCGTTTTCATCGGATATGTCCGATCGTGTGTACAAGGCCTTAGAGATTCGGGGCTATGGGCCTTAGATTCAGGGCTATAGCCCTAAAAGCCATCCCCTAGTGACGCCACTGGTCTCAGGATGCATGACACAGGTCTGATGGTGGTGCTCACCTTTTCTTCTCTGGACAAGGTTTTTTTCTGTATGCCCCAAACAATCAGAAAGGGGATTCATCAGAGAAAATGACCCCCCCCCCCCCCCCAGTCCTCAGCCGACCAATCCATGGAGCTTCTGCAGAATATCAGTCTGTCCCGGATGTATTTAGTGTAGAGAAGTGGCTTCTTTGCTGCCCTTCTTGGCACCAGGCCGTCCTCCAAAAGTCTTTTCCTCACTGAGCGTTCCGATGTCCTCACACCTGCCTGCCGCCATTGCCGATCAAGCTCCGCTCTGGTGGTGCCCCGATCCCGCAGCTGAATCAACTGTAGGAGACGATCCTGGCGCTTGCTGGACTTTATTGGGTGCCCTGAACATAATACTCATATCTTAGGGGGGGGGGGGGGTCTTTGCTGACACATAATACTCATATCTTGGGGGTGGGGGTCTTTGCTGACACAATACTCATATCTTGGGGGGGGGTCTTTGCTGACACATAATACTCATATCTTGGGGGGTCTTTGCTAACACAATACTCATATCTTGGGGAGGTCATTGCTGACACATAATACTCATATCTTGGGGGGTCTTTGCTGACACATAATACTCATATCTTGGGGGGGGGTCTTTGCTGACACATAATACTCATATCTTGGGTGGTCTTTTCTGACACATAATACTCATATCTTGAGGGGTCTTTGCTGACACATAATACTCATATCTTGGGGGGGGGGGGTCTTTGCTGACACATAATACTCATATCTTGGGGGGGGGTCTTTGCTGACACATAATACTCATATCTTGGGGGGGTCTTTGCTGACACATAATACTCATATCTTGGGGGGGGCATGTTCGCCCAGGGCACTAGATGACCTTTTCCTGACACTGGCCATTGGAGTGTCCCTGTAGACGTCGATCTCAGCAAAGACTTATTTCATGTGTGGCCTCTGCCCCCCCCCCCCCCCAGCAGAGACAACACAGGTGGAGGTAATAACATTTAATGAACGATGATTCAGGTGGATCCCCCCCACCTCCCTTCCCCCATCCCAATAAAAACAAATATTATTCAGGTAAAGCCATCTCTATTGTCGCTCAATTAGCAGCGACATCCTTTTTCACCTCATTACTGGCAATTATCCGCTGCGCCGCGATTGTAGCGAGAACGCACAGCTGTCATGGCACATTTGAGAGCAAAGCTCCCTTCTGGGCACGTTTGTGTGTGCGCACAATGGCGCTCCCCACCAGCCAGGGCTTCTCCAAGGTGGGTCTGTCACTGATCCATGCCCCACGCTCCACTGGAGCCGAGCGAGGCTCCGGGGCCCCCGAGGAATAACAAGTTCCTTCTCATCTCAGGCCAGGTGCGGAGGGGAGGCAAGTAGGCACAAGTCCTCCTTTTGTTGGGTTGGAGTCGTCACCCCACCCCACCCGAGCCTGCGAGGACATCGAGGTATCCGCGCCGCTCCACGGGACGCAACGCTCTCAGGTGTGCCGAGAAAATAAGGGACAGAAAAAGTAAAACTTTGTATCTCTGTTATCTAAAAACAATGTTACGCCCAACTCTACGAAAAGAGGCCCCATTCACACCGGAGCGATTATCTTCTTGAAAAACGCTGGAGGAGAAAAAAAAATCAATGATTCTCGACGGAGACGGTTCACATCTCCACCCCGAGTAGCCTGAAGGTCAAACAAGTTCTGAAGCTTTTTATTTTTGGTCGCGCGAATCGGCCAGATTTGGGCGTTTTTTCGCGCATTTGTATTCACAAAGAAATTGATGGAAACCTTTGTTTTTGCACGTTTTTTGTCTGTGTTTTCGCGTGAGTTTTCGGCTTAAATGAAAAAAAAAAAAGGTAAAAATAAAATAGTAATAATATGTGAAAAAAATAAATGTAAATTACACAAATAACTAAAAAACATCTTAAATAAGTAAAAAAAAAATGAATATGTAATAATACATTAATAAATAATAATTAACCTCTAATCCACAGGTGTCAATCACAAGGAGTTTGACACCCCTGCTCTAGCCTCTAAAAAAATATTAACTACATTATTATTATTATTATTATTATTATTAATAATAGTAATAATAATAATAATAATAATATAAATAATAATAAAATAACAACACCCCAAACTTGAACAAAAATATACATTATTATTATTAATAATAATAATAATAATAATAATAATAATAATAATATTAATAATAATTATCACAAAAATTGTGTTAGGGTTAGGGTGTTTAGTTATTAATTAATATTTTATTTTTTTAAGGGGTAAGGGGTTAAATTTAAGTTTTATCTATTTATTTATTGCTACTTAGTATTAATTTATTGAATTTATTTATTTTTTATTTATGATTTTTTATTTATTTGTGAAATTATTTTACATTTATTTATTCGTATAATAATGCGATATGGCCCTGCGTCGCTTTAACTGACAATCATACCCAAACCAAACTGAAGTTCTTTTTTCCCCACATATAGAGCTTTCTTTTGGTCGTATTTGATGACCTCTGCGATTTGTATTTTTTGCGCTATAAACAAAAATAGAGCGACAATTTTATAAAAACACAACATTTTGTACTTTTTGCTATAATAAATATCCCCATTTTCCTTAATTTAGGGCGATACGTATTCTTCTACATATTTTTGGTAATAAAAAATCGCAATAAGCGTTTATTAATTGGTTTGCACAAAAGTTATAGGCCCAGATTCACAGAGAGTGGGCGTACATTTACGCCGGCGTAGCGCGCACACAGTAAACTACTAGCGCGGAGAGGCAAGCACTGCATTCAGCAAGCCATTGCTCACCAAGATGTGCCAGCGTAGCGTATTTTCGAAGGCGCAGGCCAGCGTAAGTGGAAGTGGGCGTGACCCCATGCAAATAATTGTCTGAGCATGGTGCAATGTTTTACGCCCGGCGTATAACGAACTGCACATGCGCCGTGATGTTACAGTGACGTGGACGCATGAAAACTGCACACTTATGCGCATGCTCACAACTACGCCGGCACAACTGCCTAAGCTACGCCGGATCACCACGTACGCCGTGAATGTAACGTACACCCAATACGCCGGCCTGTGTTCTCTGGTACAGACCTTTGCATGGCTGTTGCCGGGTTGCGCCTCATCTATTGGGAATAACTTTACGCTGGACATATAATTTACGCGCACGCATGCGTCGGGTGCACGTACGTTCGTGAATCGCCGTATTTCCCTCATTTGCATGTTTGAATGCCTAATCAATGGGAGCAGCAACATGCTCTCCAGACGAAAAGTGCGCCCAAGCTACGCCGGGGCAAGTAAGATACGTTGGCGTAGGGTGGCCAGTTTTTAGGCGTAAATTGGTTTGTGACTCTGGCGCACACATACGCCGGCGCACATTTGCACTTACTTCGGCGTAGTTTGCTTCACGCCGGCGCAAGTGCTTTGTGAATCTGGGCCATAGTGTAAAACCGCCTGTTGAAATGTATTTATTTAAAAAAAAAAGTTAGGAACACTTAAATTTCCTTGAATAAAATGCGCTTAGAGGAATATTCCACTATCAATCAAATTAACCCAATGATATCAGCAGGGCTCGACCCAACGCGTTTCATCTAAATAGACGTCACCTGAGGTATGAGCCCGCTGTAGTCATTGCGCTTTTATAGAGAATAAGACCCCTCCCAAATGAAGTACCAACCTATGACACTACTTCCAGGTAGTGGAAACAATCAAGCAATCAATACTTCCTGGTAGGCAAGATGGCACGGTCGCGTGCGGGTCAAGCCTTGTTCTGAGCGTATGGCCGCCCCGTCTAGATTGCCCGGGAGTCCTGCATGTATGTCCCCGGGCACATTCATTCCAGGATAATACAGGTCCCGGAGCACAAGCCACCACCCGGGCCAATCTGATGCCAGGGCCGCCACATCACCGCTTTACTCACTGACAGTATGCCTGGAGGAGCACAATCCCACCCCTGCTTGTGATTGGAGAAATCATAAATCCCGCCTCTTGTGTCCAATCACTGTGCTGTGATTCGTTACACCACAAGCTGATTTTTGGGAAGGGAGGGTGTCCCTGAATGCTAGTTTGGAAATGTGGTCACCCTAGCCCCGTCATGTCAGCCGCATTATCGACTTGCAATATCCTGTATGGAAAGAGGAATCACGCGGGTCAAATGTCTATCTGAGGTGAAAGGACGACGCCCACCCCACCACCTCATCATCCAATTCCTCTGAGGAAACAGGAAGTAGTGACAACCAAGCCTCTGTATGAACGAGAAGGAAATAGTAAGATGTGATGGCAAAACATTGACAAAAGCAGCATCAAAACTCGACCTTTGTAAAAACAGAAGCTCAAAATCAGGTCAGGGTTGGAAATTCATATCAGGCCGATAAAAAATAATTATTAGCAAATGAAAAATGATAAACAAATCGATAGGCGGACATACCCGCCAGAAGAGGAGATAAAAATACCCAGGGCTTTTTCACGGGGAATAGGCATCAGGGGAACGGACGAATTTTCCATTATTCGGACATTCGGGAACTTGGTATATTAGCGAAATATTTCGACCGTGCTCGTTTTCGACCACAATCAATCGAAAATTTAAAGATTAGAAGTCTCTTTTCAAATAGAATTTTTTTCAATTAAATTCGAAAATATTTTTTTTTTCGTCTGAATACCCGTTTTTGTGAAAAAAAAAAAAAAAAAAAAATTTATTTAATTCAAAAAAATTCTATTCGAAAAGAGACTGTTTTCTATCTGGTTGAAATATTTTCGCGACCGTTTTTTTTCTGCACGAACGAATCGAAAACCGGGCGAAATATTTTCGTGACCGGATTTTTTCGTTCGGTCGAACCGAATTCCGAAAACTTCAACACATGAACGAACCTCTGAAATGTATTAAATGACAATTGAAACCCTTCACTTTTGCAATGCCTACCTTGGGGGAACTCCCACCACCTCTGGCTCACTGTTTCACCACAATCAATTTTAAACACAGTGGTTTTTGTGTTTAAATGATAGCTGACTCTGTGTGTATGAACTCTGCACCCTTCAAAACCCTCCTACTGTTTGTGATCGTGGTTGGGTTCCTGCACCTATTTTCTGAGAAAAAAAGCTCTGAAAATACCTATGACATAATGAGAACCCCCAACTAAGATATTAATAATACCCAATTGTAAAAAATGTAATAAATGGATGAAGATTTCTCAGATCATGCCTTAGTAATGAAAACATTATTGTCCCACTCCACCTTCATATATCCAAAAGGTTTCGAGGCAAGAAACGCCTCTGGTCGTGGTCCCATCTCTCCTTGGGGGTTTTGAGATGAGAAACTCCTCTGGTTATGGTCCTACCTCTCCTTGGGGGTTTAGAAATGAGAAACTCATGGCCATGGTCATGGTCATGGCCCAACCTCTTCTTGGATGTTTTGAGATGAGTAACTCCTCCTCTTCTTGGGGGTTTCTATATGAGAAACTCCTCTGGTTGTGGTCGTGATCCCATCTCTCCTTGGGGGTTTCAAGACAGTAACTCCTCTGGTCATGTCCCATCTCTCCTTGGGGGTTTCGAGATGAGAAACTCCTCTGGTTATGGTCCTATCTTTCCTTGAGGGTTTCAAGAAGAGTAACTCCTCTGGTCGTGGTCCCATCTCTCCATTGGGGCCTCAAGACGAGAAACTCCTCTGGTCGTGGTCCCATCTCTTCTTGGGGGTTTTGAGACGAGTAACTCCTCTGGTTGTGGCCCTACCTCTCCTTGGGGGTTTAGAAATGAGAAACTCATGGCCATGGTCATGGTCATGGCCCAACCTCTTCTTGGATGTTTTGAGATGAGTAACTCCTCCTCTTCTTGGGGGTTTCTAGACGAGAAACTCCTCTGGTTGTGGTCCCATCTTTCCTTGGGGGTTTCGAGACAAGTAACTCCTCTGGTCGTGGCCCCACCTCTTCTTGGGGATTTTGAGATGAAAAACTCCTCTGGTCGTGGCCCCACCTTTTCTTATGGATTTCGAGACGAGGAACTCCTCTGGTCGAGGTCCCATCGCTTCTTGGGGATTTCAAGACAGTAACTCTTCTGGTCATGGTCCCATCTCTCCTTGGGGGTTTCGAGATGAGAAACTCCTCTGGTCATTGTCCCACCTCTTCTTGGGGGTTTTGGCCCCACCTCTTCTTGGGGGTTTCAAAATGAGAAACTCCTCTGGTTGTGGCCTCACCTCTTCTTGGGGATTTCAAGACGAGAAACTCCTCTGGTCGTGGTCCCATCTCTCCTTGGGGATTTTAAGACAGTAACTCTTCTGGTCGTGGTCCTCTTCTTGGGGGTTTTGAGATGAGAAACTCCTCTGATCGTGGTCCCACCTCTCCTTGGGTGTATCGAGATGAGAAACTCCTCTGGTTGTTGTCCCACCTCTTCTTGGAGGTTTCAAGATGAGAAACTCCTCTGGTTGTGGTCCCACCTCTCCTTGGGGATCTTGAGACGAGAAACTCCTCTGGTTTTGGTCCCACTTCTTATTCTGTGTTTTGAGACGAGAAACTCCTCTGGTCGTGGTCCCACCTCTCCTTGGGTGAATCGAGATGAGTAACTCCTCTGGTCGTGGCCCAACCTCTTCTTGAGGGGTTTGACACAAGAAACTCCTATGATCGTGGCCCCACCTCTTCTTGGGGATTTTGAAATGAGAAACTCCTCTGGTCGTGGTCCCATCTCTGCTTGAGGGTATCGAGATGAGTAACTCCTCTGGTCGACTCGTGGCTCCACCACTTCTTGGTGGTTTATAGATGAGAACCTCCTCTGGTTGTGGCCCAACCTCTTCTTGGGGGTTTTCGAGACGAGAAACTCCTCTGGTCGTGGCCCCATCTCTCCTCGGGGGTTTCGAGATGAGTAACTCCTCTGGTCCCACGTCCAGAGGAGTTTCTCATCTCGGAAACCTTTTGAATATAAGAACTACAGTCCCACTCCCCGTCTGGTATGAACTCCCTGTCTGGTATGAACCAAGTCAATGATGTGCCTGACATGATGGGCGGCCATAGGCTCAGAGCGATGCTTGACTTGCACGTGGCTGCACCATCCTGCATACCGGTAGTATCTGCTTGATTGAATCCATGACCTGGAAGTCGTGTCATAGGTTGCTACTTCATTTGGGGGTCTTATTCTCTATATAAGCGCAATGACTATAGCGGGACTCATACCCCAGATGGTGTCTATTTAGACGAAGCGCATCGGTACGCAGCCCTGCTGATCTCATTGCGTTACTTTGATTCATATTGGAATATTCCTCTAAGTGCATTTTATTCAAGGAAATGTGAGTGTTCCTAACTCTTAACTCCTAACTCCTAACTCGTGGTCCCATCTCTCCTTGGGGGTTTCAAGACAGTAACCCTTCTCGTCGTGGTCCCACTTCTTCTTGGGTGTATCGAGATGAGAAACTCCTCTGGTCGTTGTCCCACCTCTTCTTGGGGGGTTTCAAGATGAGAAACTCCTCTGATTGTGGTCCCACCTCTCCTTGGGGATCTTGAGACGAGAAACTCCTCTGGTTTTGGTCCCACTTCTTCTTCTGTGTTTTGAGACAAGAAACTCCTCTGGTCGTGGTCCCACCTCTCCTTGGGTGAATCGAGACGAGTAACTCCTCTGGTCATGGCCCAACCTATTCTTGAGGGGTTTGAGACGAGAAACTCCTCTGGTCGTGGTCCCACCTCTTCTTGGGTGAATCGAGACGAGTAACTCCTCTGGTCATGGCCCAACCTATTCTTGAGGGGTTTGAGACGAGAAACTCCTCTGGTCGTGGTCCCATCTCTCCTTGGGGGTTTCAAGACAGTAACTCTTCTGGTCATGGTCCCATCTCTCCTTGGAGTTTTCGAGATCCAAACCACACATGCGAGGTATCGCCGCGATCGTTAGAGCGAGAGCAATAATTTTAGCTCCAGACCTACTCTGTAACTCAAAATATGCAACCTGTAGAATTTTTTAGATGTCGCCTACGGAGATTTTTAAGGCTAAAAGTTTGTCGGCATTCCACGAGCGGACGCAATTTTGAAGCGTGACATGTTGGGTATCAATTTACTCGGCGTAACATTATCTTTCACAATAAAAAAAACATTTGGCTAACTTTACTATTGTCTTATTTTTTTATTCAAAAAACCTTTTTTTTTTTTTTTTAAAAAGTGCCCTTGTAAGACCGCTGTGCAAATACGATGTGACAGAAAGTATTGCAACGACCGCCATTTTATTCCCTAGGGTGTTAGAATTTTTTTATAATGTTGTAATTTTCTAGCAAAAAACAAACAAACGTGTTTTTAACACCGAGTCTGAAAAACAGGCTTGGTCCTTAAGTGGTTAAGTCGCACACATTTGAACTGTTGTCATTAGAAAACAATGGGTGCGACTTGTCACTTTAGTGGCTTGACGGGTCGCACAAATATGAGCGCAGCCTTACTCTCCTGATGAATGATCTTGAGCTTTATTCTGTTAGGATCGAATGTTAGGGAACCGTTAAATTTGCTTGTGAAAGAAAGGAAACAAATAAGAGACATTTCATACACATTACAAATATTATGGGGATTATTTGTGAGTCTTTTGTAAGGCTCTAGGCCGCTAGGTGGCGCTTCTGTCGATGTCGATTCACGAACGTACGCCCGGCCGTCGCAGTAAAGATACGCCGTTTACGTAAGGCGTTTTCAGGCGTAAAGATAAACCACCAAAAAGATGGCGCAGCCAATGTTAAGTATGGACGTCGGGACCGCGTCACATTTTTCAAATTTTACGTCGTTTGCGTAACTCGTCCGTGAATGGGGCTGGACGTAAATTACGTTCACGTCGTTTTCAATGACTATTTGCGACGTCATTTGGAGCATGCGCACTGGGATACGTTCACGGCCGGCGTCATTTACGTGGGGGTCACACTTAATTTAAATAAAACACGCCCACATCAAACACATTTGAATTCGGCGGGTTTACGCCGGCCCATTTATGCTACGCCGCCGTAAATTAGCTTTGCGAATACAGCACTTGCCTCTCTAATTTACGGCGGCGCAGCGTATCTGAGATCTGAGAAACGCTACGCCCGCATAACATTACGTCGCTCTACCTGAATCTGGCCATATGTGTGCATGGGCACATTTGCTAACATATGGCCAGATTCGGGTAGAGCGGCGTAATGTTATGCGGGCGTAGCGTTTCTCAGATACGCTACGCCGCCGTAAATTAGAGAGGCAAGTGCTGTATTCACAAAGCTAATTTACGGCGGCGTAGCATAAATGGGACGGCGCAAGCCCGCCAAATTCAAATGTGTTTGATGTGGGCGTGTTTTATTTAAATTAAAGCGGAGCTCCACCCTGATTTTTTTTTTTTTTCAAAAATCTAAAAAAAAAATAAAAAAAAATTTAATGGAAAAAAAAAAAAATACTCACCCTAAATAGGCTGTTGCTATGCGGAAGTCCCGAATCTGCCCTCATGATCCGCGGTGTGGTTTTCTTCCTCCTCCTCTTCTCGGTGTCTTCTTGTGAATGGGCCGCGCTGCATTCTGGGAACTGTGTGTATCCCAGAAAGCAGCCGAACCATTCACAAAGCGCCGCGCTGCTCGCACATGCACAGTAGGAAACGGGCAGTGAAGCCCCACGGCTTCACTGCCTGTTTCCCTGACTGTGGATGGCGGTGCCGGGATCGAGGATCGGCATCGGCGGGGGACGTCAGCGCGGGCGCCTAGGACAGGTAAGTGTCCTTTACAAAGTCAGCAGCTACACTGTTAGTAAAAAAAAAAAATGCGGGTGGAGCTCCGCTTTAAGTGTGACCCCACGTAAATGACATTTTTTTTAAACGGCGCATGCGCCGGCCGTGAACGAGTGCCAGTGCGCATGCTCCAAATGACGTCGCAAATAGTCATTGAAAACGACGTGAACGTAATTTACGGCCTGCCCCATTCACGGACGAGTCACGCAAACGGCGTAAAATTTAAAAAAAATTGACGCGGTCCCGACGTCCATACTTAACATTGGCTGCGCCATCTTTTTGGTGGTTTATCTTTACGCCTGAAAACGCCTTACGTAAACGGCGTATCTTTACTGCGACGGCCGGGCGTACGTTCGTAAATCGGTGCATCTAGCTAATTTACATATTCGACGCGTAAATCGACAGAAGCGCCACTTAGCGGCCAGCGTAAATATGCAAGTAAGATGCGACGGCGTAGGAGACTTACGCCGGTCGTATTTTAGCAAGATTTAAGCGTATCTCGTTTTGAGATATACGCTTAAAGATACGACGGCTCAGATTCTGAGTTACGACGGAGTATCTACTGATATGCCGGCGTAACTCTACGTGAATCTGGCCAATAGAGTTCAGTTTATGGGCTTTGTAAAAAAAAACGCCAAAACGCCAATAATCTGCAGTTTATCAGCTTCAGTGTGCATGGAGCCTAAGGCCGCGTACACACGATGAGACATGTCCGATGAAACATGTCCGACGGACCGCTTTCATCGGAGCAGGCTGAAGTGGTCTGATGGTCTGATGTGCGTACACACCATCGGACCAAAATCCCCTCGGACCAGAGCGCGGTGACGTAAAACACAACGACGTGATGAAAAAACAAAGTTCAGTGCTTCCAAGCATGCGTCGACTTGATTCTGAGCATGCGCGGGATTTTGTTCCTTTGATTTTGTGTACTAACCATCGAACCTATCCGACGGACAGGTTTCCAGCGGACAGGTTTCAAAGCATGTTTTGAAACTTTTGTCCGCTGGAAAACGGTCCGATAGGCCGTACACACAGTCTGCGGACCAGTTTCAGCGGACATGTTCGATCGTGTGTACGCGGCCTAAGAATGAATGAGACATTCACACATCAAATGTTTTCTAAATAGAAAGAAAAAAAAAAGAAAGAAAAAAAAAAACAGACAGTCAAAAAGTTAAATATTGATAGTACAAATATTATTTAAATACGTAAGAAAAGGAAAGAAAACACAACTACACTAAAAATTAATTTAAAAAAAAAACTACTAAATACACCTTCAGCTAAAAAAATAAAAAAAAAATTTTAAAAAAAGAAGATGAGAAATGGTAAATAATAATAGTATGCAAATTATAACCAAATACACACACACACAAAAAGAAAAAAACACTACTACGCTAAATAAAAAAATAAATGGATAAAAACCTACCCTAAATATAATTTTAGCTTAAAAAAAAAAATGACAAAATTTAACAGAACCTTGAAAGAAGGTAAATAGTGATAGTATGCAAATACTAATCAAATACGGATAAAGGAAAAAAACACAACTACACTAAACAAACAAATTATAAAGTAAACTTACCCTAAATACAACTTTAACTAAAAAAAATAAAACAAAACAAAAAAAGAAAAAAATTAACAGATGGTGAAAAAAAGTAAATATTGATAGTATGCAAATAATATTAACCACTTCCAGACCGCCTTACGACTTTTTAGGGCGGCACTTTAAAGATGGATATCTCGGTAACGGCAGCAGCTGCTGCCACAACCGAGATATCCATCTTTAGTGTGAAGCCCCGTACACACGGCCGAGGTTCTCGGCAGAAACCAGCGAGAACCTCGCTGCGAGCCGGATTCTGCCAGGAACCTCGGCCGTGTGTACGCTCTCTGCTCGCCCCGCCCGTCGGGAAACCCGTCGAGCAAATAGAGAACAGGTTCTCTATTTGCTCGACGGCCCGTTGGGATGAATGGCTGGTTGCCTTTCCAGACGGGCGGGTCGCCGATTCTGACGGCCGGCCGAGAACCTCGACGGGCGGAGCGATGTGTTCTGCCCGTTCGAGGTTCTCTGCCGTGTGTACGGGGCCTTAGCGGTCCTGTAAAAGATAACGGCGGTCTCCGCAGCAGATTCGCCGCGAGATCGCCGTTATCGGCGGCGGGAGAGGGGGCCCCCTCCCGCCGCTCTCCCGCACCCTCCGCCGCTTACCGGAGCCGTCGGTAGCGGCGGAGGCGTTCAGGTCCGCTCGGCTGCTGTGTGGGGAATGCGAGTGAGGGCAAAATGGCCCCCACCCGTCCCCATAGCTCTGCTGGGTGGAAGTGACGTCAAAATGTCAGTCCCACCCAGCGTCTTAACCACTTAAGGACCGCCTACTGCACATTTACGTCGGCAGAATGGCACGGCTGGGCACATCAACGTATATATACGTTGATTTTAGTACCCAGCCGTGGGTCACGGGCGCGCGCCCGCGGGCGCGCACCCGTGACCCGGTCCGAAGCTCCAGGACCGGGACCGCGAGATTCCTGGACCCGATCGCCGCTGCAGTGCGGTGATCCGTCCCTGGAGCGGAAGAACGGGGAGAGCCGTGTGTAAACACGGCTTCCCCGTGCTTCTCTGTGGCCGTAGCATCGCTCGCGTCATCCCTGTAATAGGGGGACGCGATCGATGACGTCACACCTACAGCCACACCCCCCTACAGTTGTAAACACACACATAGGTCACACATCCTCTACAGCGCCACCTGTGGTTAACTCCCAAACTGCAACTGTCATTTCCACAGTAAACAATGCAATTTAAATGCATTTTTTTCTGTGAAAATGACAATTGTCCCAAAAATGTGTCAAAATTGTCCGAAGTGTCCGCTATAATGTCGCAGTCACGAAAAAAATCGATGATCGCCGCTATTAGTAGTAAAAAAAAAAAAAATTATAAAAATGCAATAAAACTATCCCTTATTTTGTAAACGCTATAAATTTTGCGAAAACCAACCGATAAACGCTTATTGCGATTTTTTTTTTAACCAAAATACGTAGAATACGTATCGGCCTAAACTGAGGAAAAATAAAAATTTTTTATATATTTTTGGGGGATATTTATTATAGCAAAAAGTAAAAAATATTGCATTTTTTTTTTAAATTGTCGCTCTATTTTTGTTTATAGCGCAAAAAATAAAAACCGCAGAGGTGATCAAATACCACCAAAAGAAAGCTCTATTTGTGGGGAAAAAAGGACGCCAATTTTGTTTGGGAGCCACGTCGCACGACCGCGCAATTGTCAGTTAAAACGACACAGTGCCGAATCGCAAAAAGGGGCAAGGTCCTTTACCTGCATTTTGGTCCGGGTCTTAAGTGGTTAAAGAAACATTTTTTTTTTGTCATTTCAATTCTTTTTTTTTTCTTTTTTTTTTTTGCATATTAGTGTAAATATGAGATGTGACGTCTTTTTGACCCCCAGATCTCATATGTAAGAGGACCTGTCATGCTTTTTTCCATTACAAGGGATGTTTACATTCCTTGTAATAGGAATAAAAGTGATCAATTTTTTTTTCCAGTGTAAAAAATAATAAAATATATAAAAATAAATAAGAAAAAAAATGTTTTTAAAGTGCCCCGTCCCGGCGAGGTCGCGCGCAGAAGCAAACGCATACGTGAGTAGCGCCTGTATATGAAAACGGTGTTCAAACCACACAAGTGAGGTATCGCCACGATCGTTAGAGCGAGAGCAATAGTTCTAGCCCTAGACCTCCTCTGTATCTCAAAAATTGCAACCTGTAGAATTTTTTAAACGTCGCCTATCAAGATTTTTAAGGGTAAAAGTATGACGCCATGCCATGAGCGGGCGCAATTTGTAAGCGTGACATGTTGGGTATCATTTTACTCGGCGTAACATTATCTTTCACAATAAATAAAAAAATTGGGCCAAATTTATTGCTGTCTTATTTTTTAATTAAAAAAAATGCTCTTGTAGGACCGCTGCGCAAATATGGTGTGACAAAAAGTATTGCAACGATCGCCATTTTATTCTCTAGGGTGTTAGAATAAAGGAAAATGTATTACCAATTACTTACCGTAATTTTCCTTTCCTGAAGGACTCCATGGCAGTCTACGTGTGGGTTAATCCCGCCTCCTTTCCAATGCTATAGGACCCCATACTCATAAAGCTTTGCTCACCTTCAGTACTGGTGTTCCGTAACTAGCCGACTCCATGCTTACAGGGTGGGTACTCCGTCTGCCATGGAGTCCATCAGGAAAGGAAAATTACGGTAAGTATTTGGTAATAAATTTTCCTTTTTCCTGACAGACTCCATGGCAGTCTACGTGTGGGAAATAACTAGCCAACCACACGGGTGGGTATGCTGACCAAAAAATTGTTTAATTTGTCCTGTCGGCCGACAGGATTGAAAGACCAAAATTTACAGAAGAAAGGGATGCAGGTTCAACACAATAGTGGGACATAAAGGTATTAATAGAGGACCAAGAGGCCGCTTTACAAATGACATCCGGGGCCACATGATGGGCAGCCGCCCAGGAAGTTGCCATCCCTCTGGTAGAGTGCGCAGTCACCGCCTGCGGAGGAGCCAAGCCCTTCACTTTATATGCCTGTTGAATCGTGTGGATGATCCAAGCTGCAATGGTTCTTGAAGAGGCCTTCTTCCCTTTGTTGACACCTGAGTGCAGGACGAACAAATGATCTGAGCGTTTGAAAGTAGAAGTTACTTGGATGTATTCCATAAGGGTTTTCCCTAAGTCCAGAGGGTGAATTCTCTCTGACTCCGAATCTATGAAAGTAGGGACAACAATTTCCTTGTTGACATGGAAAACTGACGTCACCTTCGGCATGGGAATCAGGACTACTCTGTCTGGAAAGAACGTTAGGAACGGCTCTTTGTAACACAGGGAACCAATCTCCGAGACTCTTTTAGCCAAAGTAAAGGCAACCAGGAAGGCAACTTTAGCCGAGAAATCCTTCAGTGAGAACGGAGAGAGACCTGTTGTATTAAGTTCACTCAGAAAGTCCAGAACCACGGGGAGATCCCACTTGGGGGATCTTGGCTTTCCTTGAGGCCTTAGCCTTGATGCTCCACGGAAGAACTGTTTGACTAGCGGATGCGCTGCCCATGAGATTCCGGAGAAGGCAGATAATGCTGATATTTGCACTCTTAATGAACTTACAGATAAGGGAAGATCTAACCCCGTTTGGAGGAACTTTAACATGTCCTGTACTTCTGGACTCGTAAACGATGAGCCTGATGTTAAAGAAAATTCTAAAAAATTCGCCCAAATTCTTCCATAGACTTTATTCGTGCTTGATCTTCTTGAGCTCATCAGTGTTGAGATCACTTTAGGAGCGCAACCAAGGGCTTCTAACCTCTTCCTCTCAAGAACAAGACCGCTAGTTTCAGTATAGCCAGAGCGGGGTGAAGGAATAACCCCTGGGAGAGAAGATCCGGTCTGAGGCCTCGTACACACGAGGGGATATGTCCGCTGAAAACGGTCCGATGGACCGTTTCAGCAGACATCTCCGCTCGTGTGTATGGGCTAGCGGACAGATTTCTCCACCCGACAGATTTCAAAGCATGCTTTGAAATCTATCCGGTGGGAATCTGTCCGCCCGACATGTCTGCTGGTTAGTACACTTACCAGCAGACATGTCGTCCCCCACCGCCGCCGCACCGCCGCCGAATGGATTCGGCACATGCGCGGAAGTGTTTAACTTCCTGGTGCGGTGACGTGGCGGTGACGTGGCGGCGTCAACATCACCGCCGCGTCACCGCCACGTCACCGCGCCGTCCGGCGGCGGAGAATTTGATCCGATGGTGTGTACACGCCATCGGATCAAACTCCCGATCGGACATATCCGATGGAAATGGTCCGCGGACCGTTTTCATCGGATATGTCCGATAGTGTGTACGAGGCCTGACTGGTAGAGGTACTGGGTCCCGGTAACTCAGTTGGACCAAAAGAGGGAACCACGGCCTGTTTGGCCAGTAGGGCGCCACTAATGTTATCTGAACTGCCTCTGACTGGAGTCTCCGTAGGAGTTTGAGGATCACTGGAAACGGGGGAAAGGCATTCGCTCTCTTGAATCTCCACCTGTCTGTTAAGGCATCCGTCCCCATTGCTTGACTGCAGTGACCCCTCGTATAAAACGTCCTCAGCTTGTGGTTGTACAGAGAGGCAAATAGATCCACCTGGGGATTGGTCCCCATGGACATAATCCACTGGAAAGATTTTTTGTGGAGAGACCACTCGTTGACGTCCATCTGAGTGCGTGATAGGAAATCCGCCTGTGAATTCTGCTTTCCGGGGATATAGACTGCGGACAGGTTGGCCAGATTCTTCTGGGCCCAACCCAGGATAGGTTCGACCTCCCGTAAAAGAGCTGAGCTCCTTTTCCCTCCTTGCCTCTTGACATAGGACACTGCCGTGGTGTTGTCCATTTTCAGTAATACCGACTCCCCCTTCAAGAGCTGGGGAAAGGATTGTAGGGCACACCAGGCCGCCCTGATCTCCAAGATATTCGAGCCTGGGTTGTGAAGGCAGGCATCCCACTTGCCTTGTGCAATTTCTGTGCCGCACAGGGCCCACCAGCCGGAGCCACTGGCGTCCGTTGTCACCGAAACCCAGGATACTGCAGCAATGGAATGGCAATTCAGTAGATTCTTCCGATGAAGCCACCAAAAGAGGCTGTTCCTCATGGATGATTAGATGAGGATCCATTGGTTTTTGTCCCCGGATTTCCATTGTTTGAGAAAGCCGAACTGAAACGGACGTAGCCTCCACAATGCCCACTTCACCATGGGAGATGTTGAAACCATTGTGCCTATAATCTTCAGACATTGAGAAGCTCTCAGATAACGAACATCTAGGGCCTTGGCAATCCTCTCTTGAACTACGGGAATCTTCTCCAACGGGAGGGAGATAGTTTTCTCTGTTGTGTCGAACTGGGCTCCCAGGTATATTAAGCGCTGTGATGGCTCTAGGTGGCTCTTTTCCAAATTCAGAAGCCAACCGAATTCGGTCAGAGTCGAGATCACTTGATCCTTCTGTGCCAGTAGATGAGCCCTGTCTTGAGATAGGACAAGAAGGTCGTCCAGGTAATAATGGAGACGTACTTTCTTCAGCCTGATAAGGGCCACAACTGCCAGTAGGGTCTTCGTGAAGACTCGTGGGGAGGTTGTCAACCCGAATGGTAGGCAGATGAATTGGAGGTGCTCCTGCCCCACATGAAACCTGAGGAATTTCTGGAGCTCTACTGCCACTGGCACGTGAAATTAAGCGTCCTTCAGATCTATTGAGATCATCCAGTCCCCTGGTTGAATACCTAGTTGGATAGTGGACAGGGTTTCCATCTTGAACCTCCCGTGTCTTATGAACCGGTTTAGGTAGGTTAAGTCTATGACTGGTCGCCATGAGCTGTTCTTCTTTTGTACCAGGAAGAGGGGGGAGTATACCCCATGAAACAGTTCGTCCTTTGGGACGCATCTCACTGCCCCTTGAGCTTTTAGCAGGTCCACGTAGGACAGGAGAACTTGTTTTTGCTCTGCTAATTTTGGGAGTAGGGTAGAAATGAACCTGGGAGGGGGAGTACTGGCGAAGGTCCAGACATGGCCTGACGATACCGTCTTGATGACCCAAGGATCCGTGATCGAGGCCGCCCAGACGTGCCGAAACATTCGTAGTCTTGCCCCCACTTGGACCGCCTGGACGTGCTTTATGTCAAAAAGACTTCCCCTGCTCACGTCCACTGGACGCCTGGCTTGTAGATGCTGGTTTACGAAAGGACGTTTGGCCTCTATTCCAATTTCTCCTGAAATTTCCACCAGGTCTATAGGCACGAGCTTCCCTTGCGCGATCCGGACTACGCCTCCTGAACTGTGGTCTCCTTTTTCCCGGTTGACGTCTGTCCTGGGGAAGGAACCCCGATTTACCCCCTGTGGCTTTAGAAATGGCATCATCCAACTTGTTGCCAAACAGAGACGAACCCTCAAAGGGGATTTTACACCAGCTTTGCTTCGATGAAGGGTCCGCGGCCCAGGGGCGTAGCCACAGGGCCCTCTTGGCCGTAACGGAGGACAGCATGATTCTTGCTAACAATCTTACTAGATCAACGGAGGCTTCTCCCAGGAATGCTACCGCTAGCTTTAGCTCCAACGTTGCCAAACTCCCGGCCAGTTCTTCAGAGATGCCCATAAGAAAGGAGTCCACGTTCTCTGTCCAGACTTCCATTGCTTTAGAGAGAGCCGCTAAAGCCAGGGCGGGTTTACAGGCCATACCGGCCAAGCCATATGTCCTCTTTAGATCTTGGTCCATTCTTCTATCAAGACCGTCTTTGAAGGACACCGAATCGGACAAAGGTAGCGTCACATGCTTGGCTAAACGCATCACTGCTGCATCTACTGACGGGATGTTTTCCAGGTGTTTGACATCTTCCGCTTTAAACGGGTACAAGCGGCAAGCCTTATTAGCCATAGAGGACTTTTTGTCCACCTTGCTCCATTCCTCTTCAAAGATGCCATTCAGCTCCGACAGTAATGGAAAGCTTGGGCGTTCTTTTCCCAGACGTTTGAAATATTTCATTTGTTTAGCTGGGACAGAGGATGAATCTTCCCACGAAGTGCCTCTTTTATGGCCTTAATGAGTGGGGTTACTTGGGCAAAGTCAAACTCTAGATCCTCTTCATCGCTATCCAAGTCGCCTTCCGGGGCTGCTAGGGTGTAGGCGCGAGGCTGAGAGGGGCCTGGATCCTCATGGATCTCATCGACCGTAGGGCCAGATTCAGCGACACTGGCTTGCCCGTGCGTGTGAGACGTGTCCTTCTCCTTTAAGAACCTTTGCACAGCACGTTCCACCAGGGACTCGATCCGCCGATCTTCCGTCTCCTTTTCACCAACCGCCTGGGCATAGCACTGATTGCATAAAGATTTGCCCTCCGGGACTCGGGTATCGCATCCCCAGCAGGCTCTACGACTAGAGCGACTATCATGGCGGTGGGAGCGGTGTCTTGAGGAGGAATGAGAACTTCTCCCCCGGTGATGTGATGTAGATGAGGAGCGACGTTTCTTAGACTGAAGCCGCGTACACACGGCAGAGAACCTCGACGGGCAGAACACATCGTTCCGCCCGTCGAGGTTCTCTGCCGGCCGTCAGATTTGGCGACCCGCCCGTCGGGAATGGCAACCAGCCATTCATCCAGGCGGGCCGTCGAGCAAATAGAGAACATGCTCTCTATTTCTGCTCGACGGCATTCCCGACGGGATGCTCGCCGAGAGCGTACACACGGCCGAGGTTCTCGCTGGAATGCAGCTTCCAGCGAGGTTCTCGCTGGTTTCCAGCGAGAACCTCGGTCGTGTGTACGCCGCCTTAGAGGATGACTGCTGATGCGGCCTGGCAAGGTCTGAAGTGGTCTGGTCTGAAGGAGCACGATGATCTGGATAGGAAGGGCTTTAAGAAGAAAGATTTACAGGAAAAAAGTCAAGCCACTGAATTGAGGTATACAACCCTGTGCCCTCCCCTCACCTGCACGTACCTTGTGCGTGAGGGCTGGCCATGTGCGGGCGGTGACTGGTCCATACTTCCTGGACCGACGTGACAGGGCAATACCAGGTCAGAAAGATGAATCCTAAGATACTAGACAATAAGACCAGATAAGACAAGCTGCCCCTTCAGAGAACACCTATATATATATATATATATATATATATATATATATATATATATGCAAAAACTGGATTATACCTATTTCTTAACATATTGGAAAAACCTGCCTGACATGTTACTCTCACTGACCTTGGAAGCCGGTATCACCTAGCAGCTGTTTTTAAAATCCCCGCCGGTGACGTCACGCGTCTCCCCCTCGCGCGCCTGCGCGGTGTAGAGCTGCTCAACTGCGCCTGCGTGGCCGCCGCGAGGGTCGCTGTACTGCGCATGCGCGAGCCAAGCCTCGATCTGGAGACGGCTATTGCGCACGCGCCCTCGCAAATGGCCCCGCGACCCGGAAGTAACTAGGTAGGCTGGAACGCAGAAGCGCTCCAGCCGCCATAAGACAAAAAACAAACAGACAAAGAAAAAGGGGACAACAACAGAAGAAATATGACAAGCGATACACAGATGCGACTGCCATGGAGAAAAAGTCAGACCTTGCCAGCCGAGAAGTCCAGGAATCTTCAGCACACGCAGCCAGACACAACAAGTGCTTTGCTGCAAAAGCTCTCCACCCGCCCATGGCTGGGATCCGAGCTGCACCGCTTAGAAGTGTGCCATCCATCTGCTTGTGTTGGACATCCTTAACGCATATCCTTAGATCCATGGAGGAGGACAAAAAAGGAACACCAGTACTGAAGGTGAGCAAAGCTTTATGGGTATGGGGTCCTATAGCATTGGAGAGGAGGCGGGATTAACCCACACGTAGACTGCCATGGAGTCTGTCAGGAAATTTATATATATATAGGGCCAGATTCAGGTAGATGGGCGCATCTTTGCTCTGGAGTAACGCTTCTCATTTACGTTACTCTGCCGAAATTTTAGGAGCAAGTGCTGTTATTCAGGAAGCACTTGCTCCTAAAGTTGCGGCAGCGCATCGCAAATGAGCCGGCGGAATTCAAATTGCGCGGGGACGGGGCGTGTATTATTAAAACTAAGCGCGATCCCGCGGCGAACGTACTGCGCATGCGTCGAGTGTCAATGCATCCCAGTGCGCATGCTCCAAATTCTGTGAGTGAACGTCAATGACGTCACATCCCCATTCATGAAAGTTTTACGCAAACGACGCGATATTTTTTTTTTCCGACGCGATGACGACGCCTATACTTAACATAGGATATTCCACTAGGGGGCTGCTTTATCTTTACGCCGCGAATCGCTTCCGGAAACGTCGTAAAGTCACTGCGTCGCACCCCAAAAAGATCGTGAATTGCCGATTCCCGCTCATTAACATATTTTTTGAGCGTAAATCGGCGGGAACGCCCCCCGGCGCCATTTTTAAGTTGAAGTAACGATGCGATGGCGAAATTCAATTGCACCGATCGCATCGGAACTCCAACCCGGCGTTTCTTGTTTTCTGGTTACAGAAAACAAAAACGCCGGCTTAAAGTGACAGTTAGGCTGGCGGATCCATTGATCCGCCAGCCTGACTCTACCTGAATCTGGCCCATAATGTTTGGGGGTTTTAAGTAATTTTCTAGCAAAAAAAAATGTTTTAGTCTCGTAAACACCGAATCTGAAAAACACCCACGGTACTGAAGTAGTTAAAATACAGAAAAAGGGATAAACACAAGTTCACAAAATTAAAAAGAAAATGATTCAACTACCCTAAATACACCTTCAGCTGAAGAAAATGGTGAAAGAAGGTGAATATTGATAGTATATAAATGATAATCACACAAAAAAGAAAAAAACATAAAAGAAAAAAAAAAACGACCCTAAATACACCTTGAGAGAAGGGAAATATTGATAGTATACAAATAATAATCAAATACATAAAAAAGGAAACCATAATTACACTAAATAAAATAAAAAAAAAAGCTATCCTAAATACACCTTTAGCTCAAAAAAAAAAAAAAAGAGAAAAAAATGTGAAAAAGAAAAAACACCCTTGAAATAAAAAATAAAAATCTTTTTTTTTTTTATTATTATTCTATTAAATTTTCTTTGAGCAAAGGATTTCAATGGGTAAATTTGAGAGTTTTGCCAACAGTGGAATAATTCCTGAGGTATTAAATTGCCATCGCCTCCTCCAATCAGAGATCACCGGCTCAGCCTGGTACCTGCACTCCTCTGCAGCGCCCTCATCTCGCCCCGGGGCAGTGAGCGCAGGGGTCATCGCACAGGAAGCCTCTGGTCATCCCGGAATGACCTCCGTCATCACTTCCATCGATCAATCCAAAGTGTAAAAAACATTTATACGTCACTCTGTTTACAGAAGAATAAACACGGCGCCCCGCCACCCTCCCCCGCCTCCATCCTGCTTTTTATTTTCATCCAATAATAAAACCTAATAATTAAAACAAGCCATGCGACCCATTCAATCATCTATAAATGCAACGATCGGACCCTTAAAGCGATATTAATCCCCCAAAAAATCATACATTGCAGTTTACCAATCCTTAGATGCGTCGACTGCAATTGTTTTCTATTTTTTGTCTAATTACAATGATCGTAAATTTGTAAGTTTTTTGAATTTGTAAATTCGAAAATCCGAAAATAAGAAAGAAAATTTTTCGAATATTCAAATTTAATAATATTCAGAAAAAATCATTAAATGGGTTTCCATTCCCCCTATCCGCCCCCCCCTTTTCCATGTGTCCGGCCCGCTGATCAACATACAGGGAGCCGGACCATAGATTCCAATCTGGGTTTTTTTTTTTTGAGGATGTGATTAGAGCCAGATGTGATTAGAGCCAGAGGCTCTAATTGGCTTCAAAAAAGGGTGGGCTCACCCAGTTGTGTGAGATAGCAAATGAATATTTGCTATTTTCACACTAAATCTCCTCCCCGCTAATCAGGAATCGGGTCGTGAGACCCGATTGGCCAAAAGGTGATCCTATTGGACGCCTAGCGCTTACAAGGAAGAGAGTGGAGACGCACAGCGGGGTTTTTCACCTTGAAACGCGTCGGGCACCTTCTTGTCCTGTTCCATATATCAGGATGAATTCAAGTGGTTCTGTGTTTTGCATTACTGTAACCATTGTTTGTTGCTTTATGTTTTATGTGTTTTTAAGCCCCCAGACCTTATTTAGCGGCCGAAGAGCCCCCCCCCAAATTGTGTCACCCCCCCCCCCCCCCGCTTCTCAATTTTCTTAATTAGCGGCGGAACCACCCGCTTCTCAGTTTGAGGCGGCCACACCCCCCTCGGTTCTCTGCTCCTGGAGGCCCATGCCTGAAGCTGTGTAAGGGGCCCCATAATTCCTGATGGCGGCCCTGCTCTGATGGGAACACATGATGTAAGAGGACACTTCAATTGGGGGACCTGATGTAAAGGGGCACTCTGATGGAGACACCTGATATAATTGGTCAATCTAATTGGGGAACCTGGTGTAAAGGGGCACTCTGATGGGGCCATCTGATATAAAGGGGCATTATGATGGGAGAACCTGATCTATGGGGGCACTCTGATCTGATTGGAGAACCTGATCTATGGGGGCACTTTGATAGGAGGACCTGATTTATGGGGGCACTCTGATGGGAGAATCTGATCTATGGGGCCACTCTAGTGGAAGAACCTGATCTATGGGGGCACTCTGATGGGAGAACCTGATCTATGGGGGCACTCTGATAGGAGAACCTAATCTTTGGGGGCACTCTGATGGGAGAACCTAATCTATGGGGGCACTCTGATGGGAGAACCTGATCTATGGGGGCACTCTGATAGGAGAACCTAATCTTTGGGGGCACTCTGATGGGAGAACCTGATAAATGGGGGCACTCTAGTGGAATAACCTGATCTATGGGGGCACCCGGATGGGCACACATGATATAAGAGGGTTTTCTAGTGGAAGAACCTGATATAAAGGGACTTTCTGAGTCACAGCATAAACCTGAGATTTGGATCTCGGCTGGAAGAACATTTTAGAGACCGGACCTCCTTGAATTCGAATTCCATTCCTTTCCCCCCCCCCCCCCTGTGTACATATTTTGTGGGTCAACATTAATTACGACATATTACCAAATAAGCAGCCCTCAGCTCCTCCTCCCCCCACAATGAAATCGTTTTCACGCCATTATTTTCCTGTTACGATGGCGGTTTTGTTTGAGATACTAAACAGCGATGTGTTTTGTTTGCGTTGGGGACAGGCAGGGTCAGCTCCAGAATGGCTTGTGATGGACAGCTGCCTATTCACCCGGTGAGCGGCCTCCTGCAGCTTTGCTGGGCACTTTTTTCTTCCAAGACTCGAAATCACCACAAAGATCGCCAAGCGCGACCGGCTTCCCAAATCCCCTTATACATAATCAGCAGCCCTGTGACAGCTGCATCAGCCAATTACAAACCCCATTGTTAGGGAAATCGCCAAGACTTATGAATTTTCACGGCCTTTTTATCACCAACACTTCTAGAGATGGGGCTAAAGATGAGCCGGAGTTTACTTTCTTTAACTTTTAGATTTGTTTTTTTTACAATGTATCAAAATTAAAATTAAAAAAAATTAAAATAAAAAGAAGGCTGTGAATTGAAGGATCATGAGATTAGAGAACATTACCAAACCCGGAATATGAACCATGAATCCTCTCCAGCTTTGCCGATACCGTGGTCAAGAGTCCGGCACTTCTAGAGATGAGGCTAAAGATGAGACGGAGTTTACTTTCTTTAACTCTTTGAATTTTTTTTTTTACAATGTTTCAAGATAAAAAAAAAAAAAAGAAAAAGAAAGATGTGGAATGGAAGGATCTTGGGATTAGAGAACATTACCAAACTCGGGATATGAACCATGAATCCTTTCCAGTTTAACTTTTAATATTTTTTTCTTACACTGTTTAAAATTTTTAGTTTTATATAAAATAAAAAGAAGGATTGGGATTAGAGAACATTTTCAAACCCAGGATATGAACCATGAAGCCTCTCCAGCTTTGCCGATACCGTGGTCAAGAGTCCGGCACTTCTAGAGATGAGGCTAAAGATGAGCCAGAGTTTACTTTCTTTAACTTTTTTTTTTTTTACAATGTTTCAAAATTTCAATAAAAAGAAGGATGTGAATTGAAGGATTTTGGGATCAGAGAACATTACCAAACTCGGGATATGAGCCTTGAATCCTCTCCAGCTTTGCCGATACCATGGTCAATAGTCTGGCACTTCTAGAGATGAGGCTAAAGATGAGCTTGAGTTTATTTTATTTAACTTTTTTTTAATGTTTCAAAATAAATAATAAATAACAAGAAGGATCTTGGGATTTGAGAACATTACCAAACCCAGGATATGAACCATGAAGCCCCTCCAGCTTTGCCGATACCGTGGTCAAGAGTCTGGGAATCTTCTAGAGATGAGGCTAAAGATGAGCCGGAGTTTACTTTCTTTAAATTTTAAAACATTTTTTTACAATGTTTCAAAATAAAAAAAGTTAACAAATTTAAATAAAAGAAGGATATGAATTAAAGGAGCCGTGGTCAAGAGTCCAACACTTCTAGAAATGAGGCAAAAGATGAGCTGGAGTTTACTTTCTTTAACTTTTAGATTTTTTTTTTTTTTTACAATGTTTCACAATTATTATTATTTTTTTTTTAATTAAAGAAAAAAAAGGATGTGAATTGAAAAATCTTAGAGATTAGAGAACATTACCAAACCTGGTATATTAACCATGAATCCTCTCCAGCTTTGCCGATACCGTGGTCAAGAGTCCCGACACTTCTAGAGATGAGGCTAAAAGGTGAGCCTGAGTTTACTTTCTTTAACTTTTTTTTTCTTACACTGTTTAAAAAAAAAATGTTTATAAAATAAAAAGAAGGATTGGGATTAGAGAACATTACCAAACTCGGGATATGAACCATGAATCCTCTGCAGTTTTGCCAATACCTTGGTCAAGAGTCCGGCACTTCTACAGATGAGGCTAAAGATGAGTCTGAGCTTACATTCTTTAACTTTTTTTTTTTTTACAAATTTTTTAAAATGATTTAATTTTTTTTTTTTTTAATTAAATAAAAAGAAGGATGTGAATTGAAGGATCTTGGGATTAGAAAACATTACCAAACCTGGGATTTGAACCATGAAGCCTCTCCAGCTTTGCCGATACTGTGGTCAAGAGCAGTTCTAGAGATGAGGCTAAAGATGAGCCCTAGTTTTCTTTCTTTAAAAAAAAAAAAAGAAAAAAGAAAGATGTGGAATGGAAGGATTTGGGGATTAGAGAATATTACCAAACTCAGGATATGAACCATGAATCCTTTCCAGTTTTGCCAATACCATGGTCAAGAGACCGGCACTTCTAGAGATGAGGCTAAAGATGAGCTGGAGTTTACTTTCTTTAACTTTTCAAAACATTTTTTTTACAATGTTTCAAAATTTAAATAAAAAGAAGGATGTGAAATGAAGGATTTTGGGATTAGAGAACATTACCAAACTCACGATATGAACCATGAATCCTCTTTAGCTTTGCCAATACTGTGGTCAAGAGTCCGGCACTTCTAGAGATGAGGCTAAAGATGTTTACTTTATTTAACTTTTTTTTTTTTACAATGTTTCAATATATATATATTTTTACTGAAATAAAAAGAAGGTTGTGAATTGAAGGATCTTGGGATTTGAGAACATTACCAAACCCGGGATATGAACCACGAATCCTCTCCAGCTTTGCCGATACTGTGGTCAAGAGTCCGGCACTTAAATCTCCCTTTTTAAAGACTCTTGGCTTGGCGCTGACAAAGGTTTTGCTTGCAGCCGTTGTGAATTAGCATTTTAATAAAGGCCCTTTAATGGAATTCCAGGGCAAAGCTTAGATATGAAAAAAAAAAAAAGAAGAAAACAAAAACCCGAAGGAGATTTAAGTGGTGCTGTTGGCTTAGCGGAGATTTCTTCTTGTCCCCCGTCAGAGTGGTGTGACCCCGGCGCGGGAGAAGAAAGATGGAGGGGGGTTTGGGCACACGAGACCCTCATGTATCCCCTGACGTTGGACGTGTTTATTTTTTTTGTGACAGGGCTCTTGTGAGGGCAGCTGTTTGGAAAGGCTGCACCAGAGGGTTCTATAAGGCATGGCGAGATGGAGAGGGGGAGGGGAGGGTGCCATCTTACCCTTTATTCCCCAGCAACAGGGTAATCTTTTCCGGTGCTAAACTTTTCAAATACTAATTAAATCAATTATACAGTTTTAGGTTTAAGCTACAAGACCCGCTTATCTCAAGTCTTTCCAATCTGAGTGTTGCCGCTTCATCCTGGGGAGTGTGGGGGGGATGGGGGGGGGGGCAAAAGAAAAATGAGACATGTAGCACAGAGGCGACAGTGTTAATATAATAATATGTATAGAATATGCCCCATAAGATGTTATATAATGCCCTCTGGGTAATATTGAGATGTGATGTAATATTTGAGACTTTTTTTGACCACTTGCTTACCGGGAACTTTTACCCCCTTCCTGCCCAGGCCAATTTTCAGCTTTTAGCGCTCTCAGACTTCCCGGTTCCCTAATGTGCATGCGCGAGTCACGCAGCGCTTCCTAACTGGTCCCCGCTATCTTCTGGGAACTGTGTGTTTCCCAGAAGACAGCGGGGGGATGGGACGGGAAGGGGCGTGACTCCCGCCCGAGTCTATGCCCGGAAGTGGGTGCAAATACCGGTATTATACAGGTATCTGCACGCCCTTCCCCCCTGAAAGGTGCCAAATGTGACACCAGAGGGGGGAGGGTTCCGAAAAGCGGAGGTTCCATTTTTGTGTGGACCTCCGCTTTAATGGGCACTGGTGAGCCTGCATTTGATGGGCGTTTCATTGAAAAGGTGGGGTATACATGGGCAGGGCAAAGGGGGTGGGGTCAGAGGTGGAGCCAGGGGCGTGGCAAAATTAGGTTCCGCCTAGGGTGTCAAAAATTCTTGCACCAGCCCCAGGGCCGCCATCAGGAATTATGGGGCCCCTTACACAGCTTCAGGCATTGGCTCCCTGGAGCAGAGAACAGGCGGTGCTGAAGCCTCAAATTGAGAAGCAGGGGGGTTTCCGCGCTAATTAAGAAACGGGGGGTGCCACGAATTGAGAAGTGGGGGGCTTTGGGTGCTGACCAACAAACCAAAAAAGGGGGGTTTGCCCTGGGAACCTATGGGCCCTTACAAAAAAAAATGAAGAAGAAAAAAAAAAAAAACATAACTAATATATCTATCTATCTATTATATATATATATATATATCTATATATATCTATATATTATATATATATATATATATATATAATATATATATATATATATATATATATATATATATAAAATCTTTATTAAAAAAAAAGGAGGGGGTCTCCCTTTAATAAAAACAAAAAAATATATATAAAAAATATTAAAAAAAATTTTTTTATAAAATAAAAGGGGGGGGGATTGCCATCTGGGGCCCTAGGGACCTCTGGGCCACTTACAGGTGTACTGTCTGTACTCCCCTGATGGCGGCCCTACCAGCCTAAGAGAGATAACACCAAATGGTCACATCAAGACATTTAAAAAAATTGCAAAAATGGCTGTAAACCACCCCAAAAAAGTGATTTTTTCCAGAAAGCAGAGACCCTGGAGAATAAAATGATGGTAGTTGCAATTTAAAAAAAAGGGGGGGGGAGGTTGCCATCCAGGGCCCTGGGGACCTCTGGGCTCTTTCATAAACAAACAACAAAAATATATTAAAAAAATTAAAACAACATTTTTTATAAAAAAAAGGAAAAAAAAAGGGGCATGCCATCCGGGGCACTCCAGGCCCCTTACAAAAAAAAAAAGAGGGTTGCCCTCTGGGCCCCTTACAGGTGTACTGCCTGTACCCCCCTGATGGCGGCCCTGACCAGCCCTGAGAGGGATAACACCAAATGGTCACATCGAGGCATTTAAAAAAAATTGCAAAAATGTGTCTGTAAACCCACCCAAAAAAGTAAAATTTTTTCAGAAAGCAGAGACCCTGAGAGAATAAAATAATGGTAGTTGCAATTTTTTTTATGTCGCACAGCAATTGCACAGCTATTTATCAAATATTTTCAGGAAACCCCCCCCCCCCCCCCCCACTAATATGAGTTTTAGTGCAAACAAACACAAAGGCCCGGATTCACACACATCGGCGCACATTTATGCCGCCGTAGCGTATCTCTTTTACGCTACGCCAACGCAGCGCATAGAGGCAAGCATGGAATTCACAAAGCAAACGTTGCACCAGCGTGTGGCGTATT